>LBNU01000040.1:95096-109398 GCA_014162995.1 Artemisia annua
ACAAAAGTCGTTTCGAACATAAAAAACCCTAGATTCGACATCAACAAAAGTTTACGTGTCACACACAGGCCAATTAGGAATGTTAGAGACCTTGGGATGAAAATGAGAATGATGGCTGAACAACCAATGAAGGACTATAGTTTTTTGTTTTATTTAAAAAAAAAATTATAGTTAATTTATTCTTTGTTCTTTTTTCTCGAATCCAGGTATTAATTTTCAATATACTTTTGTTGGTGTGCGAATCTAGTTTTTATCCCGAAGACGACTTTTGTTTAATGTAGAATCTAGGGTTTTTCTATTTGTCGAACGACTGTTGTGTTGCGTGTCGAAGTACGTAGGTGTCTATCCCGAGGAATGACTGTTTGTGGGATAGCTTTGGGTGATTATGCTTCGATACGTTGGTTGATCCGTAAACAAAATTAGATAGGATAGGATATTTGGTTATCGCCGTGTTTAATTTTGGTTATTGTTTTGAGTGTTGATGTTCTAATTGTTCTTCTTCGGTCGGCTTTCGTGTATTTTTTCGTCTTTGTCTTTCTCTGTGCGGGGGAGTTCGAGAGAGATTTTTGTTGTTGTTGTAGTCGGAGGTGGGTTAGGATATTTGTGGATATTTATATCCTGTAGCTAGACATAGATTGCAAGCATTAATTAAAAAGGTATTTAAGATTCGCGCGTTTTTTTTTTCTTTTTTTCTGTAAAACATGTTTAATAGAAGATATTTGTTATGAATTGGGCTCTTTAATACACTTAAATGAAATTCAGATAATTTAATCCCATTGACTAATGGCTTGTCAATATTCCTATTAAAGAAATATTTTTTGTCTTAATTTTTTTAAAATTTCTTTATTTAAAACCCCAAATATTTTATACGATAGTATAGGTGATATAATTACATAGGTAGAGGAGTACAAGGCATTAAAACTTTTCTCGAATAACAACAACAACAACAATGATAATGATAATAATAATAATAACCATAATAATAATAATAATAATAATAATAATAATAATAAATAGTTAGAGGAGTGGGGCCCTAAATAATATATCGGTTTTGTAAATCTTATGAGTTTATAATAATAATAATAATAATAATAATAATAATAATAATAATAATAATAATCCCATTTGCTTTTTCTACGTTCAGGGAATTTAATACGGAGACTTTGGACACATTTTCACATATTAAGTCTATTGCCAATAACCACCCAAATAATGCAAAGAGTGGTGTTTTTATCTTTCATATAGTAAGCTTTTGTATTCAGAAGTGAGTGAGAGCACAACTTGTATCTAGACTACCATCTAACTTTATGTAAAATTATTGTGTCTCTATAATAAAATTTGGTTTATATAATAATAATAATAATAATAATAATAATAATAATAATAATAATAATAATAATAATAATAATAATTTGGTACACGTTTTTTAACCGCACGCGAACCCTCATCGATCAAGCAGAAATCAAAGTTAAAAGAGAAAAATTACGTATATTGTTTAACCAAATGACACCAAAACAACTAAACTGAACTTTCAACATTGTTCCTTGTATACCTTCAACTTCATCAAGGCTTCTTCGTCTGTATATTCAAGGTACACCACCACTCTGATCGCTACGGCAAAGGCAAATACATGCGCCTTTGTGGTGCCTGAGAAATTCTACAAAGAAATAATATACAAAAAGTATAAAAATAATTAAAAGGGAAAAAAAAGAGACTTGCGAGATTTATCTTAACATTTTTTTCTAATATAACTTGCATCTCCCTTAAAATCAATCTTGTCATTACCCATTAACACAATGTGTTTTTATTTTGTGTCAAAACATATACAGTCGGGTTGAATTTTTATATGGAAAATTTTGCCTGCTATAGCAGGAAATCGTTTTTTTTTTTTTTTTTTTTTTTACCTTTTGTTTCATTCATTATTTAGAATATATGCAATGTAGCGCCGCTCAAAATGAAAAATCAATTATGATATATGAATATTTGTTTGGTAAATGAAATTTTCTTAAAAAGCTCAACTCTTTTGTATTTGTTTCTCACACCAAACGACACACTGGTATAACAATGCGTACTAATAAAATCAAAAGGGATAAGCAACTAGTACCACCAAAAATGTTACGATAAATATCTTAAGCCTTCTATTTTTTTCGATTCTTTTGATACTTTATAGTAACTAAATTCTCGAGTAATGCACGTGTGAATATCTTTACTGTTGCCACCGTAGCGGCCATGTTGACATTCTGTTGAGCGTGTTTTGGTATCACTCTGTTAAATAATGAAAATATTTTCTTTCTTTTTCTTTGGTATGTTTTTGATCGACTATGAAATCTTTGTTTTGTAATTAATGTAATTAAAATTAAATTGAATCTGTAGATTTTTGGTGGTATTACTTACTTCTTCCTTCTGATGTCATTAGCACGCATTGTTATATTATAATGTGTTGTTTGGAGTGAGAAACAAATACAAGAGTTGATTTTTTTAAAGAAAACTTCACTTGTCAAACAAGTATTCCCAAGCATAATTAATTTTTCATTTCGAACGGAGTTACATTGCATATATTGCAAATATTTGATGAAATGAAAGGAAAAAAAGATTTCCTACTATAACAGGTGAAGTTTCCTAATAAAAGTTCAACCTGATTGTATATCTTTTGAGAGAAAAAAAAAAGAAAAAAAAGAAAAGAAAAAAAGAAAAAGGTTGTGTTATAACAATGGGTAATGACAAGATTGATTTTAATGGAGACGCGAGTTATATTGGAAAAAATGTTAAGATAAACCCAGAAGTCTTTTTTTTTTCTTTTGATTATTTTGATACTTTTTGTACATTATTTCTTTATAGAATTCCTCAGGCACTGCAAAGGCACCTGTCTTTGCCTTTGCCGTAGTGATCGGATTAGTGGTGTACGTGACAATCAATATGCAGAGGAGGAAGCCTTGATGAAGTTGAGAGTCTACAAAGAACAATGTTGAAAGTTCTGTTGAGTTTGTTTTGGTGTCACTTGGTTAAAGAATATATGTAAATTTTCTCTTTTTCTTTGATGTTTGCTTGATCGATGAGGGTTCGTGGGCGGTTAAAAAACATGTACCCCAGTTACTTATTATTATTGTTGTTGTTGTTGTTGTTGTTGTTGTTGTTATTATTATTATTATTATTATTATTATTATCACTTTATTAAAAATCTATAGGATTTATAAAAAATTAGTGGGAAGCCGATATACTATCTGACCCCCATTCTTCTAGCTATAGCAAAGCTAATCATACTAAAGATATGAATAGAAACACGTGTCCCAATATCTTGAATCACGAAGAACTTTCGAATCGTTTCAATATGGTCACCGCATCATTCATAATTTCCCCAAAAGAAGAGAATGAGAAGGGGAGAAACTCATATCCAATATTCGCGCACTTAGCCTCATACTTGACGTGTTTACGTTATGCAGCCTCAATCACCGCACGACCAGGTACAAAATCAACTATACTAGTTTGCGTCAAGGGCGATGACCCTGTCAGATCCACACATACGTCAAGCCCTTCGTCTCACGAGTCACGAGTAGATCGAGCAACATATCAGCTGGACGTAAGGGTTTGTCTCACCTTCCAGCAACCCCGATATCAACTTCTTTTCGAACTGAAATCCCCGACAGAGAGTAGATATCAACAAGAGTATCATGCACCACGTTGTTGTTGTTGCTGCTTCTGCTGTTGTTAGAGAAAAGTTTTAATGTTGTGTACTCTTCTACTATGTAATTGTATCATGTTTTAAAATGATTGAATGAAAGTTATGAAACCTTAAGACAAAATAAATAAATATACATGTCATCTTTTTATATAGTTAAATAAACATTCAAGAAAAACATAAAAACACTTGTATTTTTATAATATAGTAATCAGATCGGAAGAGAGAAGCAAGTAATATTACCGAAAATCTTTGTTTTGTAATTACTATATTTGTTTCAGCAGTAACATAAAATAATGATTATTTTGATTGTTACGCCTTATTGAAAATAATATCAGTATGGCCTAGTTAGTTTGAAAAATTAAGCTGTTAGATATTATTATGATTTTTTTTTAGTCCTTAGATTTTTTTAAACAAAAGTTGTCACATTGAAATGGGCCTTTTATGAGAGATTAGATTTTATTATTCAAGTCACGCAGATGATGCGTAACAACTTCTTTATATGAAGTAACACATAACGGTGATTTTAATTTGTACACATGAACGACTAATCCTACACCCAGTTACTATAAGAGTTCTCGCCAACTTATAGGCGCGACACATCAGCTTTTACCTTATAACATGCATATAACAGAAAACCTCAAAAACACCATTTCTAGTATAACTCAGGTTATAGGTACACAGGACCCACAATTTTCATTTAATTTACACTAAGAATGCCCGGTGTAACAAGTTATAGGCACGCTATAAGGCGAATTTGGTTCCTATAACACAGTTCAACTGCACTGCGACGCAAATGTCATGGGTATAATGCACGATCGTGTGTGTGTGTGTGCGTGTGTTATTTATTTAGAGTAAAGTGGGGTTTTTTTGTGTGACATGTTATAGGAATGAGTGTTTTGAGGTTTTGTGTTATAGGAATGCTACTATAATTTGATGGATAACTTGAGATGCACCTAGCACCCTAAACCCTAACGGTTATAAGAATGTTATAAACACCAAAGTGGCCCTATGGTGTGCATATAACGAATTGTAGCTGGCACTCTAAGAGTTTAAAACACTCACAATTATGAATATTATAGTTGTGAAGTTTAATACCATTGTACTAGTAGTTTATGTGTAATTGTGCATGACGTTCACGTGTTCTATCCCATCATTCTATAATGCAAGTCATCGTAGCATGCAGTTTATGAATATGAGTCAGTTTTTTTTCTTCTTCATATAAATCATTCTCCATATGAAAAATCCTCTAATGTCTAGATATTATATATGACAAGGTAAAACAAATGTAATTGTCAATTAGATATCTTACCTGAGCAAAACAGATTCTGAAAAGCTTAGGAGTGTTTGGAAAACTGTCTGTGTGCTTACTACTTCAAAATAATATGTTTGAATAGAAAAGTGCCAACTTGCTTATTCAAAACATTATTTCACTCTTAAGTAAGTAGGTTTGAAAAAAATAAATAATAAATAATAAATAAATAAATAAAAATAAATAATGCAACTCCTGAACCATCCAAGTACGTATTTGCGAATGCTTAAGTTGACAATGGGCAAATACCATATTAAAGCACTATATTTGCCAAGAAAGTCACTTTTGGGTATCGAACAAATTTTTTTCCTCATATGAGTACTGAACTTTCATTTTTTGGCCTTTTTGAGACACTTTTTGACATTTTTGCCCCTAGATTTTTATTATTTTGAGGGGCAAAAATGTTAGAAAGTGCCTCAAAGAGGGCAAAAAATGAAGTTTAGTAACCATATGAGGAAAAAAATTTGTTCAATACCCAAAAGTGTATTTTAGGACAAGTATGATGATTTTTTATGATATTTGCCTAAACACAATAAGGTATTAAGAGAAAAAGAAATAGTTTTTTTTTTTCCTTCCCATGATCGTGTATAAAACACACGTCTCACTTCATGTACCACATTGGAAGAAATAAAAGAAACTTTTTATAGCAAGATGTGGTCAATTCTTAGCGTTAAAAAAGCTACCAATGAATATTTATGACACGGGGTAATATTAACTTTCAAATTAAATTAAACGTCAGAGCTAATATTTAATGCTAAGATGTTTTGGAATTTATTATATGACTATGTATTAGAAGACTTTTCACCAACCATTTTCATATGAAATTATGAAATATAATTTTAAAATGTTTTTCAGATCTTTTTTTTTTTTTTTTTTTTTTTTTTTTTTTTTTTTTTTTTTTTTTTTGTGTTTTTAAGTTGAAACGGTGAATGTTGGTCTTAGGCTGATGCATCATGCATGCAGAAGACGTTTCAAAATTTGGGCCAACTATCTGTGCTAATTAAAATAGCTAATGTTGACCTTTTATATAGTCTGAAATCGGGGCTCTAATCGATCGGGTAAATTTGTACAAATAATTCAGTTTGCTTACTTATAGTTCTAGCATGACCCTTAGACGACATAAAAGTTATAGTCGTTGGAAGTTGTATTACGTTTTTTTGAGTTTGTTATAGCTCCACATAAGATAGAATACATCACTAGAGGTCTAGAGTTTCCATTAAACCAATTCGAAAATGAAGTGATTTCCGATATTTGTTCATGGAAACAAAAGAAGTATTACAATATTGACGTAGCGCGTTAAACTCATAGCATAATCGATCACAAGGTGACATATTCCACACACCTTTATGGTTTTCTAATGAATTCTATAACGTAAAGTTGATCAACTACTAAAAAGACACAAAGGATAAATGTCACACATGCTAGGAAATTTAACGGATGAAACTTATGTTCTTAATTTTTCGTACCTTTCACACATGAGGCACGTTCATACACACATACATATTTCAGCATTAAAGTGTAGTCGTTGGTGCATGTACAATGAAACTTCCTAGTAGTGAAAGTATGTTGAATCTTTCTTAGACATTTCTGAATTTCTACATACTTTATTAAATATTTAAGCTCTAATAATACATTATATTAAACTGTTTACATTGTTATTGCTATTCTCGGCACCTTTTCCGTCCCAAATTTGTCTTGAAATTACTGTTTTCTTTCAAATTTAAATAATTTAAATGTTTTTAAAAGATGAATATGAAAATTTATTACTGCTCCTAAACTTTATGTTACTTGAAAACACATATGGTGTAATTTAGGCCGGATGATAAAATTTTACATAAATTATACTCCAAAGAAACCGGAACATGTTCAATATATAAATAAAATCATACACATAGTCTCAACAATTGTGTAGTCTTTGATAGTAGTAGATAATCTAGCTTTACTATGTGAATTGTAGTTGTTGCTTGCTACCTAGCTAGTTCTCCCTCCGTCCCATATTAAGGGTCCGCTTACATCATGCACAAAGTTTTAAGAAATTCCACTAACTACATTCTCCACCAATCAAATATTATTTTTACCCACTAAAGTCTCATCTTATTGGTTGGAAGGTACAACATGGACACTTAATTTGGGACATCCCAAGATTCCATTGTAGACACTTAATATGGGACGGAAGGAGTATCATGTATTATTGGTTGTGCGAATGGAAGCATGACAACGAGTGATGCAAGTACCATAATGTCATGGACTTAACTACGGACTGTGCCTTGCTCAGAAAATAACTACGGACTGTGACCAGTCAATTCTTGGGAAGCTTCCTAGTACTTCACTGCAATAGACTTTTCTTCTCTTTTTTTGAAAAGTAAACTTCAAATACATATGCAAAGTCAGAAACATTGGCCTATTTAAATCCATTATTTATCTACTCTTTTTTTTTGAACAGATTATTTATCTACTCACATGGGTAGTTTTTTCATCATTTTGATTGTCTTAACTAGTATCAACCTCATTATTTGTCTATTGAACTTAAACACTTGATTAGGCTAGACACAGTCGTGACCTATATTGCATCATCATTCCGGCTGCCACCTCAGCTTTCTCTCTCTTCAACCCATTTTCACCTCTCTCCCCACACTCGTGACCCATATTGCATCATCATTTATTTTATTTATTTATTTTTTTAAAAAAACTCATTTTTAACACAAACACAATTTTATTAATAAAACGTAAACATTACATAAACGAAACGATACGGAATTAAACCATTACAATACTATAAATTAATTTTTATACATTCTCTATGCTAAAATGCAAGAAAGTTAAAATTATAGGGTAAAATGATAATAAAATAAAACTTTAAGGGTTTAAACTGTAAATTAATTATTTATAAAAATAAAATACAAAAATATTACTCCTTCTTCTACCTCTAGATCGCACAGTTTCACACACACACTTTTTTTTTTTTCAAAAACGAATAAAAAAAACAAAAACAAAAACAAAAACAAAACAAAATAAAAAGAGAGAATAGTGAGAAATTGAAAGTGTTTCTGTGTTTCATATCGGTCACTGGGGCAACCGATTATCCCTTCTTTTGGCCGGCGACTGATTCTGCGACAGTGGTGACGACCGAATTCGAATTCGGTTGAACATGGGTCGACCGATTTGATTTCCGTCCCACTGTGGGAAGCCTTAGTAACCTCCTTAAATACGCAAATATAACAAACCCTAATTATGCTCAATCCACAATTTGTTCTTGCATGTTACCAACAATAATTCACATTTCATGGATTAAACATAATTAGGGTTGGTGGTAGCTTGGACAAATAAAATGGACAAAAAAAAAAAAAAAAAAAAAAAAAAAAAAAAAAAAAAAAAAAAAAAAAACTCACATTTTAGACCTACCAGTAGATAACGATGCCGTTAGTTTCTAGGAATGTAAATTGTTCAATTTTTTTAATAACGGAAGTATATAGATAACATGGATGTAAATGGTAAAATTTTACAAAACACAAGAACGTATTTTGCAGTATACTCTTTTCTTAAAAGTAACTTAATTTTACACATCACAATACCAGATAAATTATAAACCTCTTCTAATCGCGGTTATAGTTTAAGAATGCCTGGTTGGTCACAATCTACATACATGAAAGTAAACTCTTATTACGGATATTTCTTTTGATCCCGAAACTCTTTTACACAAGTATTAATATTTTGCTAGAGATCCTCTCATTTTCAAATGAACATGTAAGTCATGTTTATAAATATTGTGAGTATAGTTACAAAAGTGGGTCTTCAAAATTTTACTTAAATGAAACCATTTCTTGCAAAAGTTACTTGTTGTTCGTTAACATAACATATTATATTCAAATAAACATGAGAAGTGCGATCGTTAATATTTACCATCCAACTTATGCGTTTAACTAATTTTATATTATAAGCATGGCAAGTACTTTCTTTGTGTTAGTTTTATGCATTAGCGAGTACAACAAACATTATATAGTTAGCGTGTTGTACATGTTTAAACCCTTCACGTTAATTATTTTGTGGACGAGAAAGAAGGTCGGCTACCGTTTTCGGCATTTTATATATCGAAATGATTCCTACACGACACCGTGACAAGGAAACATCACAAGATTACAAAATGAAAGACTAGAAAATTTCTTTACTAATATCCACTTGACTCGATGCTATGAAATATATAATATGCGAAAAGTAATATCGAGACTATAGAGTGACTCGGCTAAGAGTGTCCCACGCGATTTAATTTGATTGTGTGAACACATAGGGCTATTTAAAAAGATGTGACCATACACTACTACAATACTACATTCCAAAAATATATCTTACTACACCATTTTACCTAAAGCTTTGAGTGAGAAAAATAAGAAGATGATGGGAGATATGAATAATTTAGGGTCCATGATGGCCGCGGTTATGTTCGTGTGGGCGATGTTCCAGCAACTTTTTCCAGACGAGTTTCGAAGGGATGTTGCAAGATACGTTAACAAATTCATTAGTTATGTCTCCCCATATATTGAAATCACATTTCATGAATACCAAGGAGACAGTAGGTTCGAGCGAAGCAAAGCGTTCATTGCTATCGAACGTTATCTTAGCGAAAACTCCTCAAATAAAGCTAAGCGTCTTAAAGCGAACGTGATCAAGGATTGTGAATCCATTGTCTTGAGTATGGATGACTACCAAGAGGTCACGGATGAGTTTAAAGGTGTTAAAATATGGTGGACTTCGAGTAAAAAGATCCCGAAGCAGCAGCCGTTCTTTTCTTATCGTGCAGATGAAGAGAAGAGGTACTATAAGCTCACTTGTAAAAGGAAAGACCGTGAAATCATTACCGAATTTTACTTGAAACATGTGCTTGATGAGGGGAAGGCGATCGCGGTTAAAACAAGGCAACGAAAGCTTTATACGAATAGCAAGAGTGATAATGGGTACAGTTTCAAGAAGAAGATATGGAGCCATATTATATTCGAGCACCCTTCTACATTTGATACTCTTGCAATGGACCCGAAAAAGAAGAAGGAGATATTGAACGATTTGATAACGTTTAGCAAGTCGAAAGACTACTATAAGAAGGTCGGGAAGTCGTGGAAACGAGGGTATCTTTTGTATGGTCCTCCCGGGACTGGAAAGTCTAGTATGATTGCTGCAATGGCTAATTTTCTCGAGTATGATATCTATGACCTTGAGTTAACTTCTGTAAAAGATAACACGGATTTGAGGAAGCTATTGATTGACACCACAAGTAAGTCGATAATTGTGATCGAGGATATCGATTGTTCGCTTGATTTAACCGGTCAAAGAAAGGAGAAAAAGGACGAAAGTAAAGATGCCGAAAAGGATCCTATTCAAAAGAAGGCCGAGGAGGAAAAGGCAAAGGAAAAGAAGGGGAGTGAAGTGACGTTATCCGGGCTATTAAACTTCATTGATGGGTTATGGTCAGCTTGTGGTAGCGAAAGACTGATAGTGTTCACTACCAACTTTGTCGAAAAGCTTGACCCTGCTCTTATTCGAAGAGGACGTATGGATAAGCATATCGAGTTGTCATATTGTCGTTTTGAGGCTTTTAAGGTGCTTGCCAAGAATTATTTGGATATTGAATCACATGACTTGTTTGCAACCATTGAGCAACTACTAGGCGAGACCAATATGACTCCAGCTGATGTTGCGGAAAACTTGATGCCAAAGTCAAGTGAAGAGAATGCTGATGTGTGCTTGAGCAACTTGATCAAATCTCTAGAAGATACAAAGGAAGAAGCCAGACTAAAAGCTATCGAGGATGCTAGGATTAAAGCCGAAGAGGAAGCAAGTAAGAAGAGCGAACAAAAAGGCGAAAATGTACAAGCAAGTGATGCAAAACTAGCTAATGGAGAACAAAAGAAAGTCGATGAAGATGGTCACAAGATACAACTTAGTGACGCAAAAGAGAATGGTGTCACTGTTTCATGATCCTTGAAAGAAAATGATTTGATCTAACTCGTATCTCTTGTGGGTTGTATGCTGCTGTTCAAGGTTTAAAATGATTAATGTGAAATTGTTTTACTTACTGCTCAATGTTAAATATCTCAAATTATAATTAAATAATGTTCAAAATAATCATTACTAAATCAAACAATAGATGAGCTTTGTCTCTAGCGACGTCGACAGACCAGAAGTTGTTACTGGGCTCACTGACTGTCACTAGTATTCAATATTTTTCTAATCATTTAAACAAAATCAGTAATGTCTCGTTCACGGACTCTCTTCACGTGTCACTATGTTATTTGAAAAGAAGAGGTACTATAAAGCTGAACACAATGGCGACTTGGGTTTTGCCTGTCATATCATCTTTCTCTCTCCGGCGACCTGACGACGACTAAGTTGCCACAGTGACGACAAAGTTAATTTTATATTTCTTTATATTTTTTTTTAAATTTAATTTTTTTACTTATAAACACCCTTTCACACCAACTCAATTATACACAGAAATTCTCATTCACTATATTTTTCTTTAAACACAAGATCTAACAAATGTCTCAACCAAACACTCCACCGTAAGAAATCTTTCTGTCATTTTTCACTGAGGAAGCGGTTGAGAATCCGTTTCAACTTACTGAGGAAGAGTAACGGCTACTTCTTTAAGATGAAGAAGCTTCGAGAAAAATGGATGAAGAAGAAGCACAGGCAGAAGCAGCTCGTAGGGAGCAGGAAGCAAGGGAAGAACAAGAGCGTAAGGACAACTTGTTTGACATTTAAGAAGCCGAGTGGGAAGAGAGCAGACTTGCGGAGGGGTATTTTTCTTACTGCGGGGGTTATAACACAGATTAATCCATGTGTTTTATTTTCTGTATCGCAGATAGCTGACATTAAAAGTTTTATTCTGTATCGTAATTTGTATTTGTATCGTAGTTTCCGTATCGTAATTTTATTTGGATTTTCATTCCAATGTTTAAAGTGTTTTCTTTTTTCCCCATGTTGAAATTGTGTGTTTGAGAGTCGGTCGAGAACTCGACCAAGTATTGCAAAATGTCGTCTGGCAACCGATGACGACCCAAGAGCTACAAAGGGACGATCGAGTGGCGACCAAACACGACCCAAGAACTCGACCTTCATTGTATCCGGCCTAAGCTCACTTGTAAAAGAAAAAACCGTGAAATCATTACCGAATTTTACTTAAAGAGTGTTGACACACCACACTTTTTGATTCTTTCACCACTAAATCACACCAGTGATGCACATGCTATGCATGATTGGTGGTGTGCACATCACTTTTAGTGGTGTGCATATCACCCCCTTACTTAAAACATGTGCTTGATGAAGGGAAGGCAATCGCGGTTAAAACAAGGCAACGAAAGCTTTATACGAATAGCAAGAATGATAATGGTACAGTTACAAGAAGAAGAAATGGAGCCATATTATATTCAAGTGAAGAGAATGCTGATGTTTGCTGGAGCAACTTGATCACATCTTTGGAAGATACGATGGAAGAAGCAAGACTAAAAGCTATCGAGGATTAAGCCGAAGACGAAGCAAGTAAAAAGAGCTAACAAAAAGGTGAAAATGTACAAGCAAGTGACGTAAAACTAGCTAATGGAGAACCAAGGAAGGTTGATCAAGATGGTCACAAGTTACAAGTTAGTGACGTAAAAGAGAATGGCGTCACTCTTTCATGAAGGTGTTTTACTTACTGCATGATGTAAAATATCTCAAATCATACATAATGATTCTAAACGAGAGTTTGCTCCCTCACGTTGCGACGCAGATTTTTGGTTTTGATATATGCGTTTTTGAGTGTCGAAATTTTATTTATTTATTTGTTTTGTATTATTTATGTCTACTTTTATGTCGGAAACAAATCCTTCAAGTTAGCCCAACCCATATTTACCCATTACGGCATTACTTAATCCGTCAGTTTTGCTACATTTAAAATACTATACGTCAAGATTATACTCTCCATATTCATGGCCCATAAAGTCCTCAATCATCATTTTAAAATCTATATGTTCATTTGCTAAAGAGAATAAACAAATCCTAATAAAAAATCATAAATTAATTAATAATAACTTTTGAGATACCATGAAATAGAAAAGAGCATACCTGCCAACGTGAAATAGGCAAGTTCATGCTTAAATATTCTAAAATTGCTTTAGGTATCCCAAACGTTGCGTTCACTGTTTTCAAAGTCAATGGGGTTAACCTTGTGCGGCATTGTTTATGACCCAATTTCAACAGCCTTAGTTACCTGCACAATCATCTAGTATATCAGAATCTAATTATTGTTTAAATTTCGTATTCAAATGATCAGATTATACAACTTGAAATGCACATGCTTGAAGTAACCCATGGAGATATCAAAATCGAGTAAGATGTTATTAAAACGGATAAATGAATAGAAAAGTTAGTGCACATCATTAGTTGGTGCAAGTTAAAACTAAATTTGAACTCATACATGACATTTTGATCTCAATATTCCTTCGCATAGGGTCGTAAAAACCCAAATGAAGAAGGATTGAACATCATATTTGACGGAATACACCAAGTAATGGGTCCTACATGTATGTTTATGAAATTTTCACTTGTGTATTTAGTGTGAAACAATTATTGTATGGTCTCCTCACCACTTTGACGTGACATCCTCCTGACAGCTCGCCGGCATACCCCTAGTTCCTCACCGTTCGCCATCCCCAACCTCCTCGCCGGGCGAGGCAAAACACTGACAATTCAAACGTTTTGGTGGGTCTCAATTATTAATTAAAAAGGTTATATTACTTTTTTTCCCCACTTCATTTAAACACTATAAATACATAACATTTACACACTGTTTTTCTCACACAATTCTAAACCAAAAACCACCAATAACCTCTATGTCTCAACATACCAAAAAAAATTCTCAAAATCCCAACGAGAGCGGATATTTTACGAACCTTCTCACGTCAAACTAACAACAACACGGGGGTTCGTCAACCCCGTCGACCCCATCGTCACGAAACTCTAACTCCTCATTGCCGCAAATTCCTACACATGGTACGCAATTAAATACAGAAGCAATTTACCTATATCAACAATATACGTTTCAAGGATTCGCAAATCAACCCCACCAACGATTTCCAGCACCACAGCTTTTTAACCCGTCATAACCTTCACAGTGGCCTCAATCTCAACCACAACAACACTTTGAATCACAACCATCAAATTCACAATTTAAAGCACCACAAGCCCGTGAAACACCCAAATCGCGAGGAAAAAAACGATGGCCAAAAAAAAAAAAAAAAAAAAAAAAAAAAAAAAAAAAAAAAAAAAAAAAAAGGGGAAAAAAA
>LBNU01000041.1:1732-16343 GCA_014162995.1 Artemisia annua
AAATATCCCTGGGCGAATGATACCACTTGTTAGGTCACCATATTGAAACATAAACAACCATAGAATTATTAACCAAGAATAAAGAAGAAGAAGAGACAAGTGTTTGGAAGGAACTCTTGATATTGATAATGATAAACTTGAATACAAATGAGAACCAACAAGCCTTAAGCAAGGCTTACACTTAGTATTTATAGGGGAGTCCAAGGGTTTCTATATCATTCTAGCACTATTACATACTTGGCCCTTGGACTTCCACACAATGTAACATTACATCATAAACTTACTTAACATGAAAGATAAAATGTAAACATAATAAGTCTAATAAGCAACCTATTACAAATATAATGACCGACACTTTTCATAACGTGAAACGTGTTCCTAACAATGCCCAGCAAAAAAGATTTGGTAGGTCCATATATTAAAAATGTAAGTTGCAAATATAAATTGAATGTAAATGCCTAAAATAAATAGATACGTGTATAGTTTAATATGCGATTAAATTATTGATTGTAAATAGTACTCAAATATTTAACATATTGTGTAAATAGATGTAACCATTATCTATGCTCCAACAAAAAAAATGTAAGTTAAAATAAATCTCTATGCTCCAACAAATATTTAATTAGAAATGTATATCATGTATAACAAAAAACAACTAAGACTAAGGTGGTGTTTGTTTTTCACAAAGAGGCTCTTAACAGCCTCTTAATCTGAACCGTTCAGACGCGGTCAGATATTTTGGTCGTTCAGACCGTTTGTTTTTTTTCCCATTCAGACGCGTTCAGAGGCAGTAAGATCTTAATGGTCTAGCTGCTGGGAGGGGGTCTGAATGCCATCTTAGTTGCCTCTTGCTGACACAACACACAAAAAAAAAAAAAAAAAAAAAAAAAAAAAAAAGTACAACCGAAGCAAATGGCCCGGTTCAAATATGTTTTTTTTGTTTCTGTTCAGATGCGGTTAGCTTCAGACATTTACCATCCAAGGATTCAGATTCAGATTGTGCGCGCTTCAGATTCAGATTCAGCCAGCCTCTTAAAAACAAACACCGACCTAACTGTTTGCCTGCAACTATTACGTTTAAAGCAAGATACATGCAAAACCGGGTATATTGGCGACTTTGTACAATTTTTCAAAGCTACGTCATGTTTAATTAAAAACACGTAAATTTCACTACCACAAATATTTACAATCATTCCTTATGGATATAGTCAAACTAGCATGGATAAATAGAGTTCCATATATCAAAGCAAACGTCCTTACAAAGCATATTAATCATTAAAAAACATTATAAAAAGGAAAAAAAACATAAATTCAAATTCAAAATATACAACTAAAATATAACAAACTTAACATGATTAGTACAATCACTACAGCATGCACGCCATGACCACTAGTGTGTGTGTGTATATATATATATATATATATATATATATATATATATATATAGTATAAGTCATAGTACTATGTAATCCCGCTATACATATACTATTAGGTCAGATATCGTAGTTCAAAGTCAGCTCAGCTTAGCTACTACACCTGACAGACTATAGTACCTAATATATATTATATACGCACACACACTATAGCTACAATTCGAGATCAAATAAGATCAAACTTAAAGTTGTAAAAATGAGATCCAACAAAATTTTGACAAGTGACACTCTCGTTAAAATAAAATAATTTTTTTTATTAATTACAACTAAAATTGTTAAAGTTTTGATTTTTTTTCTTTTTAAAATTGGCGAAAACAAGGTGATACACTTTGGTTCGACATGTAATGTGTATCAGGTTACGGTGATACACTTTGATTCAACATGTGAATTTATTAGTGTGTACCACTAATCCAAACTCATGTAAGGAGGGATCACTACAACAAAATACGTCATTTGTTCATATCATATTATTTTAAAACTATGAACATTTTGGTTGAATACTAGTTTAGTTCATTATGTACCAGTGAAATTAAAGCAAGCATACGTTTAGTGAAATACTATATTTACTGTAATTCTAGCTTTACTATTCATTATACTAAAAAATGCATAACTTTAGTACATACAATTGAGAGTTTATATGTACTCTTAGCACTATCTTGATTTAGAAAATACATATAATGCCGACACTGAAAATCCTCAAACAAAATACAAGTAAACGTAACATGAACAACATTTTCTTAACCAAACACATGAACAATGCCTATCCAAAGTGGCTTAACGTTAAGGCAACTCAAATGTCTTATAACATACATTAGTTCGACCCTTTTTGGGTAAATATCTTGAATTGTGGGGCGTTTAGGAAGAGTTCGGAAACTGCAACGATAATGACAAATACTCGATTTTGTCACATGCATCTGTGAAAAAAAGACATACCTTCATGCGAATACGTGTAAAATAACTATCATTCAATCACTTTATATCATAAAAACATCTTAAAACTTTTTCATAATAGTTTAATGGCCCAAGCCCACTACGTATACACCAAACTCAAGCCTATTAATTATGCCTAAAGCAAGCCCAATCCAACAAACCCACAATACTCTCAACGTTACAATGATATGAGACGACTATCCAAGCCGCGTTTGGAGATGCGCAAACAAGTGTCATCCAACTGTTGTCGTACGATGCCTGACGCGTGACAACAGGACAAACATAACCAGAATGTTTGACGGGCATATTATGTACGGATCGTACAAAACCAAAGAGGGGATGACACATGCTCGCTAGATAATGAACGTGTAACTTGCCCACATCCATTGATCAATCACAAGAGGTTTTCTTAAAACCTTAGATATCTCCCTATTAGAAGTATCACAAACAAGAAAATAATTCACTTTCTTCTCTAACATTGCAAACGCTTATTCACATAAGTGAATAATAAATCATTTACACATTCTGTTGATACAAAAGTTGGGCGTTCCTTGTTTGGGTTCCTGTTCACGTATCAATTGGATGATATTGCTTGGGGACCTGCGCACTAAGAAAGCAACAGACACCGTTAGGCTTATCGAGGGATTGTTTCCCCGATTATCCTCTGGCGTGAGAGTAAGTAATCGAATTTAGGGTTGTGAAGAGTTTAGGGTTTGTAAGTCGTACCTTTGTGAGAGCTATGACGCCCTCTATATATAGGCACGAAATCCTTGTTGGTTTCGTGTTCCTCAAACCTTGGTGTATCCCGCGTATCGCGGGTATTTGATATACATCCTATAATTAGGAGATATCTTTATCACATCCATAAATAATCATTGGGCTTGGGCCTCGTGGGCCAAAACCGTATAACTGGTAGTCCAGTTATTGTTAAACTGGCCCACGCGTAGTGGGCTTAAGTATTAGTAATGTTTACTAATCGGGTTCATGACCCGGGTGTAGACTATACGTCATCATGTCCCCCCAGTCTAGTGTGCGCAGGGTAAAACCTGCGGATGCTAGACTTAAACCGTGTCAAAGTTATCCCTGACTCGTGCGCGGGAAGAATTCGAAATTAAACCGCCAAAACACGCGTGTAATGCACCTAGTCCAAAAAAGTGCAATTCAAGTACCTCGGGAAGTGGAGAGGCTATCCACGTGTCCTGTACCGTTACAACTCCCAGCCACACGATTCGAGTTAGTGGGATCCACGTGTCAGCTATCTGTGGTGGGTGAGAAAACTATATAACCCCTCTCCACTTTTACTGTGGTTATCACAGTAAAAGCGTTTCAATCTCCATTTTCAAAAAACTTTCTAAGTCTCCTCTGTAATCACTATCCAGTACGCTAGGTAATTAGCGCCTGCGCCCTTCATTAAATACGAAAAATGGTCCTCCAATTGAGTGATTGCACCTCCGAAATAACCGAGCATGAACTGACGCAGTTCACCTCGGATTATTTTATTCTCTTGGACCTGCACCCCGAGGTGCCAGGTCCAAATGACACCATTGCTGACTTCCCCGTAAGGAAGGTAGGGTTATATACGCGCTTTTTCGAGTGGGCGAATCAGCGCGTACCCATATCCGTATTCTTGAGTGATATACTCAATTATTACGAGCTCCACATCTCCCAGTTGCATTGTATCGCCGCTGGAAAGATTTCCAATTTTGAGGTCAATTGTCGCTTGTTAGCGATTCCGCCCACTCTCCACTTATTCCGCGCGTTCTATCGCGCGACGTGGTTAAATGGGTGGGTTACCTTCTCTAAGCGCATAGGTGACCTTCAGTGCTATGTGAAGCCGATGGACAAACTCAGGGACTGGAGGGAGAAATTCTTCTGGATAGACGTCGCCGTCTTTCTGGCGTATTTCCCGTTTTACACTCGCCAATCGTTACCAAAGGATGAGCGCCCCCTCGACACGTGGTACAACCCGAACCATGCGGCTATCATTAATGATAACCGCCTCCACATCATACCATATCCGGAAGAGTTCCTGGTGCATATGGGCATCAGTCGCAACTACTTCGAGCCTGCGACAGAGGTTCCCACATATGTGGATGTGGATGGAACGGGTGGGTGCTCATCCTTCCTTCTTTCTGTCGCTAGTAGCGTAAGCCTTCTTCATTTTCCATTCTTTTATGTAACATCGTTTTCTTTCTGTTTTGTTGTGCAGAGAAGGATCTGTTTGGCGTGGTCAACCTGGAGATGCCCACATCAGTGACGATTGGTGTGCGTCCCCTGTTAGAGGGTGAGACGCCCATTTTGGAGGCGACAGAGGGGAGCATCGTAGGATTGGTTATTCCAGAGCCTGAGGGTTCCCCCGCTGCGGCCGTAGTCGCGCCAATACAGGAGGTGGCTCCTCCTGTGCAGCCTGAGCCCAATGTTGCGCAGCCTCCTCCCAATTCTGTGAACACAGCGTACATAGAGTTGGAAGAGACTGACGAAGAAATGGAGGAGGGCCTCCAGTTGAGGAAGCGTAGGGCGCCTAGTGGTGATGGCGAGGGGTCGTCCAAGAGGCCGCGTGCTGAGGCTGAGGAGGGGCCATCTTTTACTGAGTTGGATATGGGGTAAGCAATTTGTTTATTTGTTATAAACTTTCTTTAAGTTATTGTTTATTCTAACTTTGCTTCTTCTTGTCCGCAGTGAGGGTGCTGAGAAGTCTGGGGGAGACGCGTCGATGACTGAGGTTGAGAAGGACGTGTCCTCATCTCCTCCTCACATGTAAGTGTTTTTAGCAATCCCTTAGGATTTTGTGTCTGATTGACTTTTCATATGCTAACACTTTCCTCTTAATCCTTTTGTGCAGTGAACAGCAAGTGGAGGATACTGGTGCACTGGATGGGAGTGCGTCACCCAAGGTGAGCCCTTTTCTGGATGGGGCGCACTCACCGAGGGACATTGGGGAGGAGTCAAGGTCCTTTGACTCCGTGATAGAGGAGCTGGCCTCCATCACTGCGCGCCAATCCGAGTTGGTGTCGCAAGCCAGGGCGAGCTACTCTGTTGAGAGTAGCCGCTCCCAGTATGAGGAGGAAATCTCCAGCCTGCAGGCGCAGCTAGCGTCCGTGCAGGCTGAGTTAGCAAGCTCTAAAGCTGAGCAACTGATCTCCAAGGCTAAACTGGAGCGCGCAGAGACGTCTGCGCAGAGAATGGCCAACGGGAAGTGGTCGGTAATGGCGGAGTTAGAGCAGGAGCGCGCTGCTGCAGACCTTCAAAGGAAGAACTCTTTATGGGCGCTGAAGTTCTTGCAACAAAATAGAAGCAAACACTTTGCCAATATTGAGGAGTTTCGCAGCACTGTGCAGGCAGCGCTCAACAGACAGGAGCAGAAGCTCCGCAGGATGAGCATCGAGTTCGATGAGGAGCTCTACCCCCATCTGGTTCAGTCAGTGGCCGAGCGCAGGTAAATGCTCCTTTGTCTCTTTTTCATAACTTGTGAATATTTATACTTGCTTTCCCTACTAACACTTGTGTTATTTCGTAGGTGGTTGATCAGCCATGGGCTGCGCTTAGCTGCCATGGGTACGCTGGAGCATCCGGAGGTCACTACGGCCTTCGGAAAGGTGGTGAACTGCGCCGTTGCGCATGGCAAGACTTTGGCCTCAAGCAAGCTTGCTGAGGCCAAGTTGTTGACTGTGTCGCTTGCTGAGGTCCCGGAGTACAAGACGGATGCCCCTGCTGAACTTGCTGCTGCCATGGAAGAGTTAAAGAAGCTTGAGCTTCCTCACATCGCGCGTCTGGAGCGTGATCAGGATGAGCCCATCAATGTGATCATGGCGGGGCTCACACTTCCAAGGCATTTGCGGGATAACGCTGACGAGCAGGTGGACTTCTACTTGAAGCCTGACGTGGCGCAGTTGAAGGTACCCATCTTTGCTCAGCCGCGTGATATCTTGAATCCCTTCCGTATTGAGAAGGAGACTTCTTTGCAAAGGTCTCTAAATGCTCATGTATCCAGGGTCGCAAGAAAGAAAGGCGTAGCAGGGAAGGCCGTTCTGTGCGGCATAGGCGCTGCGCATCTGCCTAGGACCGACGGTGTTCCTGTCACCGTGGCTACCGTTTCCCTGATGATGCAGCGTTGTTGCAGCGACTCAAGGATGCAAAGGAAGCGGCTTTGAGTGGGGGCTCCAGCCAGTTGAGGCGTACATATAGCATATAGCCATTTTGTACTTAGTCCTTTATTTTGAACAAATTTTGTATGACTTGTTCTTTATATATGAAGTTTTTTTTGTGTACTTAGCGTATTTATACTTTCCCAAGTACTTATGTTTTTGAACTCGTAGTTCGTGTATAACTCATGTATCTTTGCATGAAGATATCTTTGATTGTCTAAGTGTATCTTAAAAAAATCATAATTATGTATGAATTTCTTTAAGTATGGACCATAGTCGTGTATGGAATTTTACTAACTTAGTTAATAAGAAATCATAGTCGTCTATAAGTTTTGATAAATTTACTTGTCGTATTTAATGTTAAGGAATCAAGAGTCTTGATTTCCCAAGTTGTTAAACGCGCACAGTGTGCCCTATTGTGCATCCATCATGGGATGCGCAAGGAACTTGCGCCAACGTCTTGAGCGCAAGGTGTTTAACAAGGATACGTAATCCTAAGTTGATGGGTTTGCAACCCTCTTACTCAATGAGTTAGTTAGTAGGTTAACTCATCCTTTTTACCATCGTGGGCATTAATTAGTGCATGCACGCCATGTAGGCTAGAGGTAACGTGACTAACACATTGAAATATAAATAGTATTTAAATAACAATGTAAAGAAATTTGTCGCGGAGTTAGCTAGAAACCGCGACTATTTTATTAATACTTGCAAGTTTGTAAAAGAAAAATACTTATCTAGATAAGACTTAAAAGAAAAATTACATGGATCTTTATTGGGGCACTTTCTACAGCGCGTGAGTGTCCATGTTGGGCCGTAGCCTATTCTAAAGATAGCATCGCTTAAGGTTGCGAACGTTCCACGTTCGTTGTAGCTCTTGTGCATCTTTATCGCGTAGCTTGTACGCATCATTTCCAAGTGCTTCAATGACCTCGTAAGGTCCTTCCCACTTTGGTCCTAGCTTTCCAGTGTCTTCTGCGCGGCTTGAGTCGTTTTCGCGGTATACAAAGTCACGTGGTCTAAATGAAGTGCTGCACACTTTGGCATCGTAGTACCCTTTCATTCTTGACTTGGCTTTTTCTTCGCGTATTGCTGCGCGTTCACGTCGCTCTTCCAATAGATCTAAGTCTATGCGCCGCTCATCATCATTGGTAGCAGTGTTAACTTCCGCAGTACGAATAGTTGGCATTCCAATTTCAGCTGGTATGACAGCTTCTGTTCCATAGACCAAAGAGAAGGGAGTGTCTCCGTTGCTAACCTTGATAGTTGTTCGGTGCGCCCAGAGAACATGTGACAGTTCTTCTACCCATCTTCCTTTATGTCTGTCCAGGCGCGCTTTGATTCCTTCACCCAGGCTCCTATTCGCGCGTTCAACCAGACCGTTTGTTTGTGGGTGAGTTACTGACGCGAAGTGTTGCTTGATGTTCAGCTGTTCGCACCAATCTTTGAACGGATTGTCACGGAATTGTTTTCCGTTATCTGAGATGATTTCACTAGGTAACCCAAATCGACATACTATGTTATCCCATACGAATCGCTTGACTTGGTTGCCTATGATTGTCACCACTGCTTTCGCTTCTATCCACTTGGTAAAGTAATCTATCGCCACAATGAGGAATTTCAATCCTCCCGCGGCAACAGGGAAGGGTCCCGCAATGTCTATTCCCCATTTGTAGAATGGCCATGGTGATGGTATTGGTGTTAATTCATGCTGTGGGCGGCGCGGAATAGGTCTGTGAATTTTTTTGTGTACTTAGCGTATTTATACTTTCCCAAGTACTTATGTTTTTGAACTCGTAGTTCGTGTATAACTCATGTATCTTTGCGTGAAGATATCTTTGATTGTCTAAGTGTATCTTAAAAAAAATCATAATTATGTATGAATTTCTTTAAGTATGGACCATAGTCGTGTATGGAATTTTACTAACTTAGTTAATAAGAAATCATAGTCGTCTATGAGTTTTGATAAATTTACTTGTCGTATTTAATGTTAAGGAATCAAGAGTCTTGATTTCCTAAGTTTTTAAACGCGCACAGTGTGCCCTATTGTGCATCCATCATGGGATGCGCAAGGAACTTGCGCCAACGTCTTGAGCGCAAGGTGTTTAACAAGGATACGTAATCCTAAGTTGATGGGTTTGCAACCCTCTTACTCAACGAGTTAGTTAGTAGGTTAACTAATCCTTTTTACCATCGTGGGCATTAATTAGTGCATGCACGCCATGTAGGCTAGAGGTAACGTGACCAACACATTGAAATATAAATAGTATTTAAATAACAATGTAAAGAAATTTGTCGCAGAGTTAGCTAGAAACCGCGACTATTTTATCAATACTTGCAAGTTTGTAAAAGAAAAATACTTATCTAGATAAGACTTAAAAGAAAAATTACATGGATCTTTATTGGGGCACATTCTACAGCGCGTGAGTGTCCATGTTGGGGCGTAGCCTATTCTAAAGATAGCATCGCTTAAGGTTGCGAACGTTCCACGTTCGTTGTAGCTCTTGTCCATCTTTATCGCGTAGCTTGTACGCACCATTTCCAAGTGCTTCAATGACCTCGTAAAGTCCTTCCCAGTTTGGTCCTAGCTTTCCAGTGTCTTCTGCGCGGCTTGAGTCGTTTTCACGGTATACAAAGTTACCTGGTCTAAATGAAGTGCTGCGCACTTTGGCATCGTAGTACCCTTTCATTCTTGACTTGGCTTTTTCTTCGCGTATTGTTGCGCATTCACGTCGCTCTTCCAATAGATCTAAGTCTATGCGCCGCTCATCATCATTGGTAGCAGTGTTAACTTCCGCAGTACGGATAGTTGGCATTCCAATTTCAGCTGGTATGACAGCTTCTGTTCCATAGACCAAAGAGAAGGGAGTGTCTCCGTTGCTAACCTTGATAGTTGTTCGGTGCGCCCAGAGAACATGTGACAGTTCTTCTACCCATCTTCCTTTATGTCTGTCCAGGCGCGCTTTGATTCCTTCACCCAGGCTCCTATTCGCGCGTTCAACCAGACCGTTTGTTTGTAGGTGAGTTACTGACGCGAAGTGTTGCTTGATGTTCAGCTGTTCGCACCAATCTTTGAACGGATTGTCACGGAATTGTTTTCCGTTATCTGAGATGATTTCACCAGGTAACCCAAATCGACATACTATGTTATCCCATACGAATCGCTTGACTTGGTTGCCCNACTGACGCGAAGTGTTGCTTGATGTTCAGCTGTTCGCACCAATCTTTGAACGGATTGTCACGGAATTGTTTTCCGTTATCTGAGATGATTTCACCAGGTAACCCAAATCGACATACTATGTTATCCCATACGAATCGCTTGAATTGGTTGCCTGTGATTGTCACCACTGCTTTCGCTTCTATCCACTTGGTAAAGTAATCTATCGCCACAATGAGGAATTTCAATCCTCCCGCGGCAACAGGGAAGGGTCCCGCAATGTCTATTCCCCATTTGTAGAATGGCCATGGTGATGTTATTGGTGTTAATTCATGCTATGGGCGGCGCGGAATAGGTCTGTGAACTTGGCAGTCGCTGCATTTGCGTACCAAGTCTCGTGCATCTCGGTGCATAGTGGGCCAGTAGTATCCTGACCTTAGTTCTCGCGCCACAACAGACCGTGGTCCTGAGTGCATACTGCATGAACCAGCGTGGATCTCTCGGAGTACGTAATCTGCCTGAAGGGGTCCTACGCATCTGAGCCATGGTTGTAAGAATGAGCGCCTATATAAGACGCCATCTCTAAGCTCAAATCGCTGCGCCGTGCGCCGTATTCGTCGAGCTTCTTTCTGTTCTTGGGGTAATATACCCTTGCTGATGAAGTCCACAATAGGGGTCATCCATGTAGGACCTTCTTCTTCTATTACTGTGGATACTTCCATCTCGGAGATTGACTTGTCTTTTAGGATTTCCACCAATACCTGTTTGATAGATGTGCGAAACTTGTAGACGCAATTTTGCTCAATGCGTCTGCTTTCTTGTTCTCCCCTCTAGGGACTTGTGTTATTGTGAATCTATCAAATCCTTGGATTAAGGATTTTATTTTTTCAAGGTATTGGATCATGTTTTCCTCCTTAGCCTCGTATTCTCCGGACACTTGATTGGCCACTAACCGGGAATCTACGTTTGCTTCTAGGTTGCATACACCCATTCGTGTTGCGATACGTAGTCCATCGATTAAGGCCTCGTATTTTGCCTCGTTGTTCGTGGCAGTGAATTCAAAACGCAGGGCATATGTAAACTCCATTCCCTCTGGATTGGTGAGAATGAGGCATGCGCCTGAGCCATCAACGCATGATGATCCGTCCGTAAACAGGATCCATGGTTCTTGCAATTCCACCTTGGGTGGTTGTGTTGCCTCCTCGCTGTTGGTTTTTCAATGATGAAGTCCGCGAGTATTTGCCCCTTGACCGCGGTGCGTGGTCTATAGGAGATGTTATGTTCTCCTAACAGTACGCTCCACTTCTGCAATCTTCCTGACGCATCAGGCTTGGAGATGACTTGCTTGATGGGTTGGTCTGTGATTACCACTATGGGGTGCGCCTGAAAGTATCTGCACAGTCTTTTAGCTGCAAATAACAGTGCTAATACCAACTTTTCCATCGGGCTGTAGTTGATCTCCGTCTTCTTGAGCGCCTTGCTTACGAAGTACACAGGTGTTTGTACTGAGTTTCTATCCGTCAATAGTACTGCGCTTACGGCCCCATGAGTCGCAGGTAAGTACATTATCAACTCCTCCCCTGGTTGGGGTGCGACTAGCTTGGGAAGCGCTGCTATTGTTTGCTTGAGTTGCTGAAACGCTTCCTCTGCTTCGGTAGTCCAGCGGAAGTCTCCCTTTTTTGTACACTTCTTGAGTGTTTTGAATAGTGGTAGCGACTTGTCCGCTGATTTGGATAGAAATCTGTTCAAACCGGCCAACTTCCCATTCAAGGATTGGAATTCCTTCAGTGTCCGCGGTGAAGGGAGTTGTATGACCGCTATAGTCTTCTCAGGGCATGGCTTGATGCCATCTGGTTCTATTAAGTATCCTAAAAACATGCCTTCTGTAGCGCCGAAAGTGCATTTCTTAGGGTTTAGCTTCATGTTGATTTTCCGTAGTGTTTTGAATGTTTCTTCAATGTCGCGCACTACTTCATCTTCAGTATGGCTTTTTATAACCAAGTCATCAACGTAGACTTCCAGGTTACGGCCCACTTGCTTTTCAAATGAGTTATCTACCAAGCGCTGGTAGGTGGCTCCCGCATTTTTTAGCCCGAAAGGCATCTTTGTGTAACAGTAGACGCCTTGGCTCGTATGGAAGGCTGTTTTTTCCTCATCTTCCTTAGCCATCTGGATTTGGTGGTACCCTTTGTATGCGTCCAAGAAGCATTTGAAAGGGTATCCACATAAGGATTCCACCTTCCAGTCTATTTCTGGCAGTGGGTAGCAGTCCTGTGGGCATGCTTTCTTGATATCCGTGAAGTCTACACACATTCGCCAGCTGTCATCGCTCTTTTTTACCATGACTGGGTTAGACAGCCAATCATGGTAGTAGACTTCTCGCATTATACCTGCGTCCACCAGCTTGTGTACCTCTTCCAAGATGGCTTTCGCGCGTTCTGGAGCTTGGCCACGCTTCTTCTGCCTTATTGGCGGGTATCCTTGTCGGATTTGGAGCTTGTGCTCTGAAATTGACCGAGGCACGCCGATCATATGCTTTGGCTCCCATGCGAAAACGTCTAGGTTTTTCTGCAGGAGTGCGCACACAGCTGCTCTCCCTTTCTCTGAAAGCGAACCCCCTATCGATACCTGTTGTTCAGGATAATCAGGGTGAATTTCCACCTTTAAGTTTGGTGTCTTGGGTGCGCCGTGTTCTTTAGTATTTGTAGTTTCTCATGTAACTGTGTTACATTCTTCGGGAGGCAGGGCGTTATTGTAGAGAGTGACAATGCCGCCCTCTACTGGAAATTTCAGCATTCCATGTACCGTGGATGGCACTGCGCGGAGTGCGGATATCCCTGATCTTCCAATAATGCCATTGTATGGCGATGGGGATCTAATGACCATGAAATTCATCCATGCCCTGGTTGAATGCTCTTTGTTGCCGACTTCTACGAGCATGCGTAGTTGTCCTATTGGCCATATCTTCTCTCCTGTGAAGCCTGTTAGAGATGTTGCAGCTGGCACCAGCTGGTTTTGTATCTCCGGTTTTAACCGCTTGAAACAATGTTCATACATTATTTCAGCGGACGCTCCTCCATCCACATACATGCGGTGGATATCGTGACCCCCCGCATGTATTTCAATCGTGAGCGGTTCTGCTACCGCGTTGTCCGCAGTCAATTTGGGAAAGGAGATTTCATTACTAGCAGAGAACCTTTGGCTGACCTTTTGCTTGACCTTGCGTTGCCATGATTGGATCATGTAGATTGTTTCTGCTTTGTCTTTAGGCGCCTCCTTTTTGTCTCCAGTTCTGTGTTTATCCTTTCCTTCTTTGATGTTTTTGACCAAGTGATCCAGCCTGCCCTCTTTGACTAGTNAGATTTCATTACTAGCAGAGAACCTTTGGCTGACCTTTTGCTTGACCTTGCGTTGCCATGATTGGATCATGTAGATTGTTTCTGCTTTGTCTTTAGGCGCCTCCTTTTTGTCTCCAGTTCTGTGTTTATCCTTTCCTTCTTTGATGTTTTTGACCAAGTGATCCAGCCTGCCCTCTTTGACTAGTTTGTCAATTAGTTGGCGTAACTGGACACAATCGTTTGTTGTGTGGCCCTTCTGTCCATGGTAGTCGCAGTACCCTGTCCCTGTGCGCTTCCCTTCTGGTGTGCGCATTGGTGGGGGTTTAGGAAAGTTCGCTCCTTCTGTCGCGAATATCTCTCGTGGAGTTTTTGTCAATGGGGTGTACTTGTCGTTCCCCCGTGTGCCTCCTTCTTTGCGATAGTTTTTGTTGTGGTTACCGCCTTGGTCATTGGATTGTCTCCTTGACTGCTCATGCGGTTTATAGTTCGTGTATCCTTTTCTACTATCTGCAACGGCGGCTTCCCCTTGGATGAAGGACCTCGTGCGCTTCATTAGTTCATCAAAGGTCTGGGGGACCTTATCGTTTAGCTTTTTGATAAGGTCTTGATTATTAATCCCATTCATGAATCCTGAAATTTTTAGTACTTCAGGACACGCTTTGATGTTTATGCACTCATCTTTGAAGAGCTCCATGTAGGCGCTCGTTGACTCTCATTGGCGCTGTTTCACTCTGGCCAATTCCGTAGGGTCTTTAGCGCACTTCCTTCTTTGAGTGAAGTTCACGCGGAATGCTTTCTGCAACTCTTCATACCCTTTTATGCTTCTACGTGGAAGCTTACTGAACCAATTTCGCGCATTCCCAACTAAGGTTGAGTTAAACATATGGCACCACACAGGTTGAGGCCAATTTTCGATGCTAGCAGCAGTTTCGAAAATTTTTAGGTGATCATCAGGATCACCTGTTCCATCATATGTTTTCACATTGGAAGGCATGCGCCTCTTCTTATGGTCAGAATAGTCGCTTATGCGCTTTGTGAATGCGTCGACTGTTTGGCGACGACAAGGAAGGGATATATCATCGTCCTCTTCTTTGCGACGTCTCCCTCTGGACTTCCAGTGTCCTGTTTCGCTATCCTCGTTGTCCGAGGAGCTGTCTGAGGAAGAGTCGCTTCTTCTGCGGCACTTGCGCCGTTTTTCCTCGAAGTCCGAGCTTGAGAGGCATTCGTTTGGGGAGATTCGCCTGCCCAATCTGTTGTGGACTCTTCTGTTTCCAAATCTAGAAGAACCCTCGCTTGGTGAGCATCGACGTCCCAATCTTTCCTGGACCTTGCGGCTCCCTAGCCTAGTGTGGGCACTAGGACGTCTCTCACTGTCTTCTTATTCCTCCGAGTACTGTGAGTTGGATGGCGTGCCCAGCCTAGCGCGGACATCGGTACGCCGTCCAGTGTTGTCGCGCTCTTCATAGCGCGGTGGGGAGGTTCCATTAAAGTCTAGTCGACTTCTTAACCTTCTTCTAGCCTCCTCTTGCAGGAGTGTATTCAACGTTTCAAAATTTTGTGACACAAGATTTTTTAACGTTGCTTCTTGAGTATTTTCCTCCGGCGCAGTGA
>LBNU01000041.1:17338-40392 GCA_014162995.1 Artemisia annua
CCTTGCCTCAGCGTCCAGACATTCAGGAGCACATAAGGCCCGGAAATTCAGTCGGTAAGGTGTCGGATCACCCGTTCCCAATAATAGGCGCGGGCAGAGAGGTGGGGGAAGGTATTGCACAAAGTACAGTGGCCAAGCTCCAGAAGATCGCGCTATTCGGACTTCTAACCTTCTCTGCAGGAACCCTCCTCTTTGTCAGAGGAAGAGTATGGTAACACAAGCCTTGTCAAGGACGCAAATTTTTGGTTTGACATAATAGCGGGTATGTAAGTTTTTAACATACCCCGATGATGTCTTCTTTGGATGTGGCATGTTCTTTCATCCGCCCGCGGGTCATGGGTAAAAAAGAGCGATGACAGCTGGCGAATGTGGTGTAGACTTCACGGATCTCAACCAAAAGCATGCCCACAAGACTGCTACCACTGCCAGAAATAGACTGGAAGGTGGAACCTTATGTGGATACCCTTTCAAATGTTTTTGGCGCAACAAAGGGGTACACCAAAATCCAGATTGTCTAAGGAAGATGACGAAAAACAGCCTACCTACGAGCCAAGGTCGTCTACTGTTAACACAAAGATGCCTTTCAGCTTAAGTCAATATACATGCTCTGGGAGAGACTTCCAACAGCCTTACTGCTCTGGTAGATACACGGACTACTTAGAAAGGCGCAAGCATTATGCGTCGGGGCTTCGGTTACACCATCGAGGCCAAGTGCATACGTTGACGCTCGCAGCTGATTGGTTATAAGAGAAGCTCATAATAACGCTGGACAGTGCGCATGTGAAGGTCTCCTTGTTGTTGGGACCACCATAGTGGTCTGAGTAGTTGTAGCGGGTAACTCCACAGTTGGGAGGATCGGAGATGTTTCTAATCCCTGGTGATTAGGCGCACTGGTTGTCTCAGTGGTTTGCCTGGAGGGCACATCAGGGTAGTTCCTCCTTGGAGGGTCACCACGCGTCTTGTCCAGTTGCGGAGTCCGCTGGCTTGAATTCTTGTTTTTCGTCATTCTAGTCCTTAGTGTTGGGTCCCACGGATGGCGCCACTTGTTGATACAAAAGTTGGGCGTTCCTTGTTTGGGTTCTTGTTCTCGTATCAATTGGATGATATTGCTTGGGGACCTGCGCACTAAGAAAGCAACAGACATCGTTAGGCTTATCGAGGGATTGTTTCCCCCGATTATCCTTCGGCATGAGAGTAAGTAATCGAATTTAGGGTTGTGAAGAGTTTAGGGTTTGTAAGTCGTACCTTTGTGAGAGCTATGACGCCCTCTATATATAGGCATGAAATCCTTGTTGGTTTCGTGTTCCTCAAACCTTGGTGTATCCCGCGGATCGCGGGTATTTGATATACATCCTATAATTAGAAGATATCTTTATCACATCCATAAATAATCATTGGGCTTGGGCCTCGTGGGCCAAAACCGTATAACTGGTAGTCCAGTTATTGTTAAACTGGCCCACGCGTAGTGGGCTTAAGTATTAGTAATGTTTACTAATCGGGTTCATGACCCGGGTGTAGACTATACGTCATCACATTCGTTAATTCGTTTAGTGTTACCCTGACTATAGAGAAACACTATTCTCACGGGCTATTCACCGTTCTTAACTAGAAACCAAATAAAACAATTTGAAATTTAAAACTATTTTATTATTATTTTTTATAAATATTAGTTTTGATAAAGACTATATTCCATAATAACCGTTTTAGAGATGAATACACCTTCTCCCACCCTGACTATCATAGAAGCAAGTAAAATTAGCAATCTTAATCAACACCAAAATTATCATAGAAGTAGCAANTTATGGATGTGATAAAAGATATCTTCTTATTTATATAGGATGTATATCAAATACCCGGCCGATCCGCGGAACACCAAGGTTTGGGAGGAACACGAAACCAACAAGGATTTCATGGCCTATATATAGAGGGCCGTCATAGACTCTCACAAAGTACACTTACAAACCCAAACTCTTCACAACCCTAAATTCGATTACTTACTCTCATGCGAAGGGATAATGGGGGACAATCCCTCGATAAGCCTAACGATGTCTGGTTGTATTCTTAGTGCGCAGGTCCCCCAAGCAATATCATCCAATTGATACGAGAACAAGACCCAAACAACGAACGGGGGCGCAACTTTGTATCAAAAGTTTGGGCCAGCCATCCGTGGACCCAACACTAAAGACTAGAATGACGGAAAACAAGAATTCAAGCCAGCGCGACTTCCGCAACTGGACAAGACGCGTGGTGACCCTCAAGTGAGCGGACTACCCTAGGATGTGCCCTCCAGGCAAAACCACTGGAGACAACCGGGCTGCCGCCTAATCACCAGGGCATTAGAAACATTCTCCGATACCTACCCACTGTGGAGTACCCGCTCAACTACTCAGACCAACTATGGTGCTCCAAACAACAAGGATCTCCAGCGCCACTCTCTTTACTACTCCTCATCAAACGGCGTCTGCCTGGGACAACACAGCACCGCCAAACGCCGCCTGATCGCCGAGAGGAGGCTTAAGCCTTAGAAGATGCACAATCACTGCGCCGGGGAGGAAAATATCAAGAATAGCAACGTTTAAAACAATCTTGGGCATCTCTCATAAATTTTTTTGAATCATATATTTTTATTTATTAAAAAAATAAATAATTTAATCTTTGTTTTGTTTGATTTATGATGTTTAATTATAGTTTTTTATTATTAAAGATAATTATTTAAAAGTTTTAATCCTATTGTTAATTGCTTCTAATCTATATTTTTTGTATTTATCTTCTACTTGTATTATGGATAAATATAAAATGTTACCTAATAAGAAAATAATCTTTTTTTTTAAATAATATTATTACTAAATAAAGTATGGTTTAGTTTTTTTGAAATGGAAAAGTCCCAAATTGGGGTTTTGTTTTATTATATAAAAGATATTGTAAAATAATATAAATTTTGTGAAAAAAAATTAAAGACGCAATGTATTCTAGTACAGAAGAAATTCTTGCAAGTCACTGAGTTTTTTTTGCTAGAACTAGAAAGAAGTCCTTAAGTACTAAAATCCATTTTATTGTAAATTGTTCTTCCCTAAATGATCATATATGTATATTCAGTTTTGGTTACAATTTCCACCGATGTGGGATTTAGATGCTAAGTTCTCAAATTGATATCGTCTTTGTAAGCAACACGTACATTTGTGCAAGTGAAAATGTCTACAATTTTCATTGGAGGATACTGTATATCTTAAGGTATACAACTTCCACTTTTACACATATTCTTAACTTATCATTTTTATGTCTTCTCCAATTCTTATGGATATATTTCAAATCTTTTTTTCTTTTTCTTTTTTTTTCTTTTCTTTTTTTTATCTTGATGTTTACGATTTCCTAAAATGTTTTTATTTTTATTTTCTTACATACACAAACGGTATGGTATTTTCAGCTAGCACAAAACTTTATAACAAAAATGACGGCCTAGACATTTCTCTACTTTACATTTGTCATGTTCTTATCACATGAAATTTGAGTTTCTTATTTTTAAATAAATAATATCAGTTTGCTTTCGTATACAGTTTCATGTGTAATCTCAATTGGAAATTTCTGTGGACGTTATTTTCTTTTTTTATTTATTTATTTATTTATTTATTTTTTTTTCATTGAGTTATATAGCATGTTAAGTTTAAAATTGGACCAAGAGGTGAAGACGATGTCGTGGCCTCTCTGAACGCTTTCATATAGATTCAATTACAATTCAAATATTAATAGTCCTAGCTGTGAACATGCTAGGGAAATTTTTCTGGCTATACCCGGTAGAGCTAAGATACAACATGTTAATGTTATTTAGGACTAGTGTGGATTAAGTCATTTCTAATTTGCATCTTCATAACAATATGAAGCTTTCGATATATGAGGAGCATATGTGGGTTAATGTGTAGGCCGGCAGAAATGTAAGTATTTAACAAAAAGCTTTGGGATCGGTAACCAAACCAAGACGACATACATAGGACTCTAAGAGTTGAGTTCAAGGTTGGTATAGCTCTTGGCTGTTTGACAATCTTAAATGATCCGAGCCGACACACCAACCCATATATTAGGAATTTAGGACTATGTAAGTGTTGACACAATCACACAATGACACTACCTCTCAGCAAGACCAACTTTAGCTGGATATGAATTTAAACCATCAGTACATCACAAACACATAACATTTTATCTTTACACCATATGAATCTGGCCCATAAGAATGAGATAATAGAAATTTCTTAACATCTGATTCAAAACAGTTAAGACAGTTGTCACCATGAGATTTAAATCAGAACTGTCCTATAAAGGTTTAGCAAAAAGCTCACAGCACTATCATTCTCGGATCAAAAAGAAAACGTCTACCGTGTGTGATAAAACGACTTATCCTTCCTATTTATCACATCATTGATTTTTACCTTTAATGTAGTACCCGCCCTGTCCTTGTTTTTTCCCTTCGTTTTCGTGTTTCTAGCATCGGGAGTGTTACCACAGTATCTGTCAAATACCACTTCCACCAGTTCATCGGCACTTGTTTCTTTAACCTTAGTTGTGCTGCTACTCTCTGACACAACCATTTGACCAGCCTTAGGTTCCTGAAGACTGACATTGCGGTTAAATAAGTTATCTAACTTTGGCCACATCCACCCCACAACTCCTTGCAAATTCTTCTTTAAACTCGAATGCTCAGTTTTTTGTGAACTGAAAAAGATCCAAACGCCCAAAAAAATCTTTAAAAAATAATTCTAAATGCATATAAACACGTAAAACTCAATATATCACAAATATAACCTTGTATTAAATGCAGAAGAAAGCATCTTTGGTGTTGTATCTTCTTCTCCAGCACATGATTTAGGATTCTCATGCTCATGAGCAACATTTTCGAAGAATTCTTGTTCAAGTTGTCGTATTTCTTTAGCTTGAATATGAACATGTTCTTTCCAGTATTTTATATACTGTAGCCCTTTATCAAATAGGTTCCCTTTTTTGCAAACCGACAAACATTTGGAAAACTTATTTCCTTTGGCGTAAGCTTCCGCGGCTTCACTATAACACCCTGCTAACAGAAAACACTCCGCTGCTGCCTCAGTCTTTCTACATGTGTTCATATAGATTTCTCCTACAAAAAGAGTTCATAGAAACCAACTGTTAATTGAAGAGCAACTACATTAGATAGTAACCAACTTTAGTCTGCTTTATATTTTTGGTAACCAGCTTATATACGGCTAAAAAAACAATCATAACGGTTATTGTGTGCCATTTTTAAAAAAAAAGTCAGCATGGTAAAATATCCTCTGTCACAAATCATTGGTTACCCAATACATAAATTAGACCAAGTTGGTTACTTGGTCACCTTAGTTACAATTAGACATTAGCTTAACTAGGGCAAGAACTGATTATTTAGACTGGATTTTTAAGTTTATGAAAACAAGTTACCAGCTCTTTCATACTCCCCCAAATCACAATAACATGTGGCGGCAGACTCGTGTTTCCCAATAGACTCAAAAATTTCCGCAGCTTCTCTAAGATACCCCGTAAAAGCTTCGGGATTCGTTCCCCTCATTTGATCAGCAGATATCCTCAGACCAGAAGCTTTGGCTAGTTTCTCCCACATTGTGTCTCCAGCTCTCTCAAAACACAAAGTTGCCATCACAAAGTTGTTCTCATGAAAAAGCTGAAAACCATAAGCTGGTCATGTCAAATAAGGTTTATAATTAAAAAATCACAGTAAAATGATATCAGTTACAGATCAAGATTTAACCTTTTTACCACGCTCGCGCCACTCCTGAGGGCTGCTAGCGACCCGCATAGCCTGAGCCACTGAATCATCCAGTTTTCTAACCTGAACAAGCCCCCTCTTTTTCCAGTAATCAAACATTGGTTTTGAGAGATCCTCTTTGTTCTCACATATCCATAACCTTTGCCTCGTTCGAGTTATTGCCACATATAATTGTTTCAGTTCAGAACATAGGATACTATGTCTTGCCTCATTGAATGTCGGGAATGATTGAGGAAGTTTCTCTTCGAGCCAGTCACATTTCTTCATGTGTCCATAGATAACTCGCCACTGGTCTTTTAATGGAGATGTCCCAAAAAAATTGTACAGCAGTACATCCTAAAAAAACATGGCATTTAAACAGTAAGAAACAGATTCGACTTATAATCACGCCTTACCCAAAGAAGTTTTACAGATAACCATTTTTGACAAAAGTTTATTAGAAAAGAGAATGTTTTAAGCTCTTACTTGAAACTCAAGACCTTTACACTCCAAAATAGTGAGAACAAGGGCATTCTTTCCAACAAACTCACAAACTTCAGATTTTGCATAATCATCACGTACCAATATCACTTGCTCGGCACCAAACCCTACATTATGTTCACCACTTCCACTGCCACCAAAAATTGTCATGATTGCATTTTCATCATTACCAGACTCGAGTAAAAGAGGAGCTTCACCAGATATAAGACTAACTTCAGGTTCTAACTTGTCAATTGAGTGAATAAAGTAATGGTAGATAATGTCAATAACACTCTGAGCTAAATCTAGCACAGCAGCATGCGTTCTGAAATTCTGCTTCAATTGTTTTATCTCAGAAACAAGACCTTTATCTTGCTTATCAGTTGTTCTGCTGCTTAAGAACTCTTTATAGAACAAAGCCCGTATATCTTGAAATCGAAAATCAACCCCTCTAGCAATTGTTTGTGCAGTATCACCCGCAAAAACAAAACCCTCATCTACATTCTGGCAAATGTATTTGAAAAGAGATATCTGCCTCATAGTAAGATCTTGCACCTCATCAATATATATGAAATCCAGCTTGTTACCTTCATAATTCCCATTTTTAAGCCGATGATGAATGTCATTAACTAAATCACCCAAATCAAATTCTCCCCTTTCACGTTTCGACTTTTCATAGGCTTGAAAGAGAATGTAGATATTCTCTCTTTGCTGTTTGGTTAAAGTGGAAGAACGACTTTCGGCTAATAAAGAGTAACCATCATAGCTTAATATTCCATCAAAGCATTCCCCTGTTTGAAGCCCTCCTTTTATATGAGATATAATTTCGGTGAATACTCTTGAGGGATCAAGCTTTTTAGTTAGATTTGAATTGAAGTGGGGCCAGTAAAGTGAACAAAACCTATCAAATGTAACCTCCCTAAGTCTTACGAAAGTTTGCAATACAACAGATCTTGAACTCATATTATTATCAGGAGAACCTTCTCTTACTTCAAGAAATCTTTCAAAGTACGAATTCCCCAATGTGCCATCCATCATCATTAGAAATTTTTGAAATGTTATAACGAGAGGGTAATTTTTCATGGGGATGTTGTTAAATGTGTCCGGAATATCATTGAATTCAGATGTAATAACATTTGTATCATCAAGATTGACTTCTGCTGATGAATTTCCAATACTTGAAACACTGTCAAACACATCAGTTCTTGAAGTCAGAGCAAGAAAATAAAATATCAGAAAAAAGGGAAAAAGACGAGTACTTTGCGCACCTTGTAAGGTGGGAAATATATTGTCTCACAGAATAGCATAATTTTGGGCTGACTGTCACAAAAAGCTGGCGAAGGACACTTTTCTTGCTATCTTGATTATCATCAACAACTTCAGCACCCCGAAATTGACTGGTCTCTGCTTCATAAATCCCATCAGAAGCAAGACGAAATTTCTCTTCGTTTTGGAACAACTTCATTGTCAAAATAGTGGTTTTTCCGGTCCCTGATCGCCCAATTATAAATGAACTTTTGCCAGATAAAATAATGTCCATTTGTTCATCAGTGACTTGCATGGGTAGATCAACATCTTTACCAGAAAGCAAATGACTAACGACCCCACTTGATAAAGAGTAGAACTTCATAAGCAATAAGCTTTCACTCACTTTTGAGCTTTCAAGATAATTTCTAGCATCACCAGAATTCACACTCACTGAACTTAAATAACGCAGTTTGATAATTTCTTGGGACGCCGGCCAATTCGCAGGAACTTCCAAGCTCCTGAACAATATAAAAAATGGATTCAAGCATATATAATCATTTGTATTAGCAGAAAATACTCTAAGAATTGAGATTTGGTGGACAATAGACGAACATACCCCTCTAAGCATTTTTCTGTGCACCTGTTGATATAATCATCTGTGTATGCAGAAAAGATGCTCTCAAGTCGTTTTCTGAGTTTCGGAATTTCCTCTAAGGCTAATATATTCCAAACCTTCAAAACTTGTGTATAGTTGACTTCCTTGATGATATCAATAGTGCAAATCACATAAAACCCTTCAACCTTAAACTGTTTCAAGATTTGTGAAGAATTTTCACAACGCAAGTCCACACTTCTATTCTTGGGTCGCCAGCCGCCAGAAAGTTTCAGCAAAAGATTTAAAACCTGCTTCTTCAAGCGAGAACCTGTCAGCTTTCTGAACGATCTTCTGAAATCGTCACTGAAGAGAACCTGATGACAGATTTATGTTAGAGATTAGAAAAAATGTAAACGCCAAAAGTATATCAATTGTTAGTAAGAATCTGTATATTTCAGCAGAACCAGCTTTAAAGTTATTAGGTCTGAGTGTTGTTTGTCCCACATATATATTACTCTGTGGTAGCACCTTTTATGATATATCGGCTATAGAATTTGTATGGACTACTTATCAAGTTAGTGCCTTGTAGGATGATCTTTAGTATCCTATCCATTTCTATAAGTATGAAGGATGTACTAATGATATAGACCTTTATGGAGTAATGTTTTTACAGTAGCAGCAATTAAGTTATCAAACAGGAATAATGTGTATTTCTTCTGAATTTTGTTTTTACTGTAGATATGCCAAAGCATTCTTTCTTTATTGTTGTCACTTGTGATTGATTCTTTATAGTTATGTATATCTGAAACTACGTTTGCTGATATGTCAAAGGAAGAATTAGCAAAAGGAGACTTGGAGCTGCCCAACACCGTTCAGCCACTAAAAAGGTACATACATCTTTAACACTCTTTATTCTTTTCTTTCTTATGCTTGTCTACACCTTCAGCCACTTTTTAAAGTAGGAAACGTTGAGGCTTAAAATATAAGTAAAAGATTAATTGCATACCTTCCATTTTGCATGTTTAAAAAGTACACTATTCCCGTTAACCAAGTCATCTTGTTGATCTAACTCTTCCAGTGCTGCTATAATTATCGTCTTCAAGCATTCATCAGCATCAGCGTCAAAGAAACAATGTCGATTTTTGGCATCACAAACTAACTCTTTCCATATAGACTCGCTATTAGTCAGGGTTCTTTCATTTCCCAGTATCCAAAGACAGTGTCTGCACAAAACAGAATGCAATATTATACTACTTTGCTAAATAATTAATATATATATATATATATATATATATATATATATATATATATATATATATATATATATATATATATATATATATATATAAAAACCCTATAAAGATCACTGTTAACAATGTGAAAGGATTGCATACCGTGCCCTGGTCAAGGCAACATTAGTCCTCTGAGAACTTGACATAAAGCCAACAGAACCATGACTATTTGATCTTACTGTTGAAAAAATAACAATATCTTCTTCTCCACCCTGAAACCCGTCAATTGATTTCACCTTTACTGAAAATCCATCAAGGTTCTCATACTTATGACCAAGTTTTTCTTGAATCGAAAATACTTGGGCAGTGTAGGGAGATATAACACCAATGCTAAGCTTCTTCTGTGAGTCCTGCCATGCTATAAATGTAAAAGAATAGGTTAAAGGTAAGAAATATTTTCAGCCTAAAATGACAACAAAAACAAGAAAAAGACAAGCATATAGATAAGATGAATGATATAACTAATATGCGCACCTTTATAAAGTTTTTTTACAATCTTAATCACAATAGCCACCTCAACCATATTTCGTACGCTTCTTCCATCATCATCCCTTTCTTCTCTTCCACCAACAACATTTATAAATGAATAGGAACCGAACATTGGTCCTGAAAGATACCTATTTTCATAACTTCTACACAATGCTGTTTGTGCATCAAGGATTTGATTTTGATAAAACTTCAAATTTGGGAAGAAACTGATGGAAGGATGCATTCTATATTGAACATTGAGAAGATGCTTAGAATGACCCAAAGAAGTTAATCGGTCAAATAAGCTTCTTCCAAATCCAGAGTCAACACAAACCTGTCAACAAAGAGTTGTCTATCAAAATATTGCATAAAACTAAATCAAACAATAGCAAAGGTACAGAGATACGCATAGACATACATTGCTATTAACCATTGCAGGTAATTGGCGCTCATCTCCAACAAGAATAGCATGTTTAATTCCCCGAATTTGAAGGGGAATGGTTGACTCTGCCTCTTTCAATTGTGCGGCTTCGTCTATGATCAATAAGTTCAAAGGCGCCATATTGACTGCATGCAACTTGTAGGAACTTGAAGTTGTGCAAAATATAAGTGAAGCTCTTTGAAAACAAAATTGTCTTATTGCATATTTGTTTAAGTACTGTGGAAGACCAAGTCCTTCGAGAGATTTTTGCAGAGTTCTTAGTAAAGATAGAGACAGGGATCTAACATACATGATGGATGGTGCATCTCCTGACTTGACAAAATAATCTAGGATGGGTTTAGAATTAAAGAGGTCTTCAAGTTCTTCAGAAACCATATTCTTTTGAAACAACAAAGATTCCAAAGAGCATAAATTATCCAAAAGAGATATCATATTCTTGAAAGTATATTCCCCCATGAAACTTCTCGGGATATGAGTACAAAATGTAACAATGCACCTCCTGAGTGGTGGTGCAAAAGAATTGAATCGCTCTTGGACAAACTTAATGAATGATTTGATTTCCAACATTGTTCTTCTACTTTCATTCTCATTTCTAAGTTGCTTCTCTTTGAAGAATTCAATTTCTATAAATTTATAATATTCGGGAACACAATCTTCCAAAAATTCAATCATAGATCTTATCCAATGCTTCCAACCAGTCACTGGGTCTAGACACTCTGCAAGCTTCGTAACCCGATGCTCGAGATACATTTCTTCAATGTCAGTACTAACTTTTAACCTATCCATGTTGCCAAACAAGAGCACATCTCCAACCGAACATAAATAATCACCACTTGCAGTTGTAGTTTCAAATGATTCTCTTACCAAGCTTAGCACACGTGAGGCTAAGTGAAGAATAGCCGCATTCGTTGGAGCACACACAAGAGTTCTGTGCTTCATTTGAAAAAGGATGAAAAGCAAAACACTTAGAGTCATCGTTTTCCCTGTTCCAGGTGGTCCCCATATTTGTTCCACAGAAGATATATGGCAACATTGCGTTTTACAAAGCGCCACCATAACTGCTGTCCTCTGAGATTCATTTAGATTAAGCAAAAGATGTGGATCAAGTTTTTGAGACACCATACTTTCGTAATCAAAAGAACATATATCGCACTTCTCCTTAACCTGTAAACAACATTCATAATTAATAAAGATCTTATTATCTATAACTAAACAAAGGGAAAATTATATAAGCAACTGCTTACCGTAGAAGTAGAATCAGAGTAAAGAATTTCTTTGATAATGCTAAGATTTCTACGTATGTGCAAAGAATTCCATATTTTCCTCTGGGTTGCTAAATTCATCACAAAAACAATAAACATCCCGTTCTGGAATTCCATTGGTTTGGATGTCTTAATTCTAAACTTTATAGATTCACTGTCATCTTCATGATGCCTAACCAATGAAAAAGCCCATGTTTTTCCCAAACACTGTAAATCAGAAATGGATTCGGGTTTCCCATCTGCTAGAATAAGTAGATCACCTGGTACTGTATGGTAAGCATCTTTACCACGTTCATCATACTGATTTTCCCAATGACCCACAGTAACATCATACAGCATATTTTCACCACTTGTGCACTCGTCAAAAGATAAAATATGAGCAAATGGAGCTGTATCCATGACCTTTATGGAGGTAGCCAGCTCGGAGCGCGTTTCCTCCAGAAAGGGATAAACAAAAGAGCCAAAATAGTGTTCTACGGACTCAAAAGTAAGTGGTATGTTCTCTACCTACAAATGATGCATCAAGTTGTCAGAAACATAAATGCAATCAAACCATATTAAATAAACTACATTTCATTCTTTCCATATCAAAAGAAAGTTATAAATGCTAGCTTTACAATAGCCCTTTACCTTAAAGAAACCTGTCAAGATATATATGATCAAAATGTTGACTTTAAAAGTCAAATGGGTCAAAATTTATCCGAAAATCAACATGAACAGTTTATCATCCAAAAATTTCCAATAAGCCCAAAAATAAGTAGACACGTTTTATCATCCAAAATGATTATCCCTTTAAAACTAAGCAAATTAATACTACCACAAAATAAGCTATCCCAAACACCCTCACAATAGTTATAACTTAAATCTTTTTCCGTATCTTAATTAAGGGTTATCACAAGGGTTTACATATAAAACAACAAACATGTAAAAATCTCTAACAAACATAGTAAAAATATACAAAAATAAAATAAAAATAATAATAATAATAAGGACCTTGTTCTTGTAGAGATGATCATTGAAAATGTCATCAAGAGACCATGAAAGAATGAGCTTCGTGAACTCATCTTCATGAAACTCAGCAACCCCTAAAGACCCTTTTTCCATTTACACCTAAAAAGACGTAAAAATGTAAACTTTAACAAGTTTATAACGAAAAAGTGGGGTTTTTTTTTTATGGTTTTTGTAAAATTTAAGAAATGGGTTTTGATATTTTGTTAAGAAAATGAAAAGGGTATCTTTTATTTCAAGAATCTTGAAACCCCATTTTGTTGTTTTTATAAGTTTTAGCAAATGGGTTTTGATATTCAGTTTATAAAATGAAAAAGGGTAAAAATGCAGGGTTTATGCAGAGTATGGGAGGCAGGGAGGGAGGGGTTTTGGAATAAAACGACAAGGATGAAAATGAAAGACAATGTACAAGCTTTGTAGCATAATGTATAAGACCACGTGTCATGCTGTGATTTGCTATAAAAATAGTGCGCCAAACATACTGTAGTATGCTGCTACTAGAGTATCCGTGCAATTGACTTTTATATTTTGCTAAAATGATGTTAAACATTTACTAATGAGTTTTATAAAATAAATATAGATAAATGTAGAGAGTAGCTATTCTTTGGGCTACTGATTACTAGATTAGTGATGTACCTATAAATGTGTTTACTCGATACACAAGTAATTTTTTCCAAAGATTGTAGCCTATAAATGTATTAGAGTGCTACCCCGGGTTTAAGAGGATCTACATCATCTTAGAGCGGGGGTGTGGTGGTGCCGTGGGTGGCGCCATCACCACCAGCCCATTTTTTGCTATGGCGCACCGTACCAATTGTTACGCCGTGAGCCCTTGCGCCATCACTATGGCTCCAAGCCGTGGGTGGTTTTTTTATTTGTTTTACTTTTTTTTCCCTTGAATAACTTGGACTTTGTGAACAATTTTCAAAATCAAATCGTTGGTAACGGCATTATAGCCATTTTTTTTTTACTTTTCCCATTTATTAAATTTTAATTTACATAATTAAACCCCAAAAAAACCTTATAAATACCTCTTACTATTCCATACTTCGCACACACTTCCAATCTATTAAATATCTACTTCTATTATCTATTTCCATCCAAAATGAATCCAAACTCATGGATAAACAACATGCTAAACGATCCGATGAACCAAATGCCGGGATCGTCTTCGAATCCCCGGTAACAATCTGGGATCGTCTTCGAATCCCAGTTACTTTCCCACCTTCCAAACCTCATTTATGAATCCCGAAGATCTAGCATTGTTTAGCCAACGCAAATTACAACAACAAAACCAATATCATCAATTTATACAAACTCAACAAACAAACCAAGCCATCCTTTCCCAACCTAATTCGGACCATGCTTCGTTTCATCTAGTAGACGAAGACGAAGATGAAGATAAAACGGAATCTGATGAAGAAATTGTTCCGACACGGACCTCAAAAAAATCAAGGAGCAAGACGATGGCGAAGAAGCCAAAGTCAAAGGCGAAGACGAAGAAAACCAACAAAGACAAAGACAAAGAGGTCGATGAAGATGTGGTCCCGTCCCGACAACCACGAACTTTTTGGAGCCAAGACGAGGAGTATCTTTTGACGGAGTGTTACATCCAAGTATCCGAGGATCCAAAAACAGGTGCGGATCAACAAAGGGATACATTTTGGTACAAAGTGCTCGAAGCATACAACAAGGAAGCAAAGAGGCCTAACTATACTATTCGTACCAAAAACATGTTGACGGGAAAGTGGACTCCAATGAATAAAGATATCAAGAAGTTTAATACGGTTGTTGATGAAACGGCGGTTATGAGTGGGGAAGGTGATAAAGATTTTATGAATCGTTGTCACATTTTGTTTAGAAAAACAACGGGATATGAATTTAGACACTTGACCGCTTGGCGCTTTTTGAAAGACAAGCACAAGTGGAAAAATCCCGACTTGACTTTGGCAAGACGTAATCGTCTTCGGCCTACGAATGAGGAGCCCGAGCATTTTGGACCCGACGATTTGCCACGGCCAGACGTCATGTACCGGGTTTCAACGAGTCAACGTTCGTCAAACTCGACTGCTATGTTGAGGCAACATGATCAAGATCTCTTTATGTTTTAATGATGACAAATAAACCATCGAAACACATAAAATAACAAACGTTAGCCAAAATTCCCCAGAGCCCATATCTGCTCCTGGCGCGCTGCCCGCGCGTCAACGCGCGGGTGACGCGCCAGGCTACTCTATGGTCTCGGGCGAATTTTGAAAGTCGTCTTTCCCCTTACCCGACAAATGTGGATCTTTCAATTCAGGTATGTATATGTTATGTGCTTAATTGAGATAGAAACGAGGTTTGAGACTTGAGAGATCCTATTTCTAAGACACCCACTTACGGGAAAACCGCCAACTCATATTTTCTAATACTTGCCTCTAGCCAAGGCTTTTCTAAACTTAGGGAACTTATATATTTCATGTAACAACACGTGAAAGCATCCTTATGCTCATATCCCGTACTTACGTCTTCTCTAATCACGTAACGGGTTTACTCCCTTATTGGTCAAACTAAGTCAAAGGTCACTTTGCGTAAACGCATCCTTTCCCACTTGGGTTATGATTTACATCAAGGCAAATCACTTGACTCGTTTGTACCAAGGTGTTAGTTGAGAACGTCGAGTCGTGGAAAGTTACGAGATATGAAATTATGGATTCTCGACGTATTGTTACTTGAGTATATAAGTAACTTATGATTTTCTCAACTTATAATCTTAATTGTCAAAACACTTTTCTACTAATGACAATTAGTTTATTTCTTTCTTTAATTACTTTACTAATCTTCTTCTTCAACAAATTACCATTTTTCCAAAACCACTTTCATCCAAAACCATCAAACCCAAAACCACTTACATCAAACCCTAAACCACTATACCTCTTCCCAACACACTCTTACATATTCCCTTACACATTCTTACACACATCACCTTTTGTCCCCCTCACACAAAATCTCACACATTATTCCTTTCACTTTACCAACTTCCCATACACACACTTATACACTTTCCAATACACACACATACACATTCAAAATACGCACACTTCACTCACATACCTATCTTTACACACACTTACACATTTCATCCCTATACTCTCATATACAACTCATATCTATACCCATCTCTTACACACTCTTATATTCCTTACACACTTTACATCTCAACCATCCAATCTCTTACAACACATCTCAACCATCCATTCTTTTAAACACATGTTTTTAATCTCACACCATCCATTTCAAACCAAATCAATCTCAACCATCCAACCACACTTTCCCCCCAAGCAAAGGAATATTCCTTTGGAATATCCTTACCCTAACCCATTTCACACCCAACCATGGTTAACCTTCTAAATCTTTAAACCTAACCATATTTACACCTTAACCCTTCCCTTGTGGAATATTCCATGGCATATTCTCTTCACAGTTATGCCATGTGAGGAATTACATTTACACCCCTTCCAAATTACCCTATCTACACTTCTCACCCTTGGTAATTTGTTTTTCTCTTTATCTACTTCACAAAATGCTTTTCAAATTGGCTATTTGAGTTGGTAAACCTTAGAATGATTAATGTTAAGGTTTAGTGTGAAGTACAATTGGGGGTTTAGCAAGGTAAGGTATTTATAAGATCAAAACCCAAGATTTTGGGAAAATGTTACAGAAGCCTGGCGCGCTGCCCGCGCATTGACGCGCGGGTGACGCGCCGGCCTCGGTAAATTTTTCCAAGTTTTGGGTTTTGCCTATAAATACCATGCCTTGCCTCCTCACCCCTTGCCATTCTTCTTTCTCTCTAGATTCTTTCTCTCAAACACTTTATAATCTCTCTCAAATTCTCTATCTCTAATCTTGTGTTCTTGATTTTCATATAACATCTTTGAAAGAACACATCTTCTTTGCAAGGGAAGAATCACAAGAACTTAATCCACTCTTGTGATTGTGTCGAGGGTCTTCTTCTACCCTTTCTATTACAATCGAGTCTCTAGGTTAGGTTAGGGCTTGATTGAACAAACAATCTTTTCATTCATTTGTTTGTACGGGAAGTCTTGTGTCTTTGTGACCAAGCCTAGATCATTAAACTAATTGGTCACCAAGACCACACCCAAGACTTCCCCCGCGGAAGTATCAACCCCAACTAGCATCTAAATGATCTAGGCTTGGTCAACAAAGAACACGACTTCCCGCTACAAACAAAATGAATGAAAGATTGTTGTTCAATCAGCACCTAACCTAACCTAGAGAACCGATTGTAATAGAAAGGTGAATGTACACCTGGGTACTTTTCCTAAACCCATTTCTAGCCAAACTTCGTATTTTCGTGCCTGAACCGACTTTTTAAAACTTTAATGCATAAATTGTATTTGAGAAGCGTGAGTATATTAGGAACGAGAATTTTTCCTTAATTTACTCAGCACAAAACCCTAAACTCGAATTTGTTTCATTTGCCAAATTAATTTGATTTATTTTGAGTTTGAGAAAAAAAACTCTGAAGTTTATGCTTGATTTTATTGGAAAAACTATTTTCGTGGAACAATGGCGCAAGTTTTCGTAATTTTTCGAGTTCCGTTTGCTATGTCATTCGGAGTCCGAACCGTTTTTACCAAGAAGTTTTAGCTCCTATTTTGCGAGATATGGTCTGAAGTTTTATTTTCATTTCATTCACCCTACATTTAAATAATTAACAAATTTCCTAATACCTTCTACCTTAAATACCTCACTACTTAATAATAATTTTATTATTTTACTAAAATAAAAAACACACACAACATCACACACGTTCCTCTCCTCTTCTTTCTCTCTCTTCACGCGGCACGCCCCGATCCCACCCGCCGGTCACTATTTCCGCACACGGAATAATTCCGGCATCCACTCTACACCACCTACCTAGTTTTGTAGCGATCGTTGAATCCCGATCATCCCACCGTTCGTTTCACCACCAAACCCCCCCGTCACGACCTCACGCGGGCCCCCCCCTCCTCTTTGTACGACACACCGGGAGCCACCCACCATCGTCCCCACCTTCCTACCGATGGTAAATCACCCCACTCGCCGCCCTTTTTTATTTATTTTGATATTTTCAAAACCCTATTTTATTTTGTATTTAATCGATTTATTATAAATCTTTTATTAAAAAGTTTTTATTAATGTTTTTAGGCCTAGAACTCGGGTGCTGGAAAACTCTTGTGGTCTCGTTTTGGCCGGCGACTCGGTTGAACTCACGGAGTTGACTCACTCGACTCGCGTGAGGTTTTGGTTGTTTTATCAATCTTGGTCGAATTTGGGGTGACGAAGGAATAATGGATTGTGGTTGTTTTTGTTAATATTTGAAGGTCCGTTTGGTTTGGTTTTGAGGCTCGGCCCAGCCAACTGCCACCACCACCGAGCCCATGGTGTGGTGGTGGTTGGTTCAAATTATAAGTTATTTTGTTGTTGGTGTAATTTGGGATATTTGGTATTGGATTTGGATGTGTTTGGTATAGCCGAAGTGTATGGAATTGTTTGGTTTGTGTATTAGCCGAATAGGTTAGGATTAGGATTTGGTTCTTGGTTATTGGTTTGAGGCGAGAGTGTTTAAGGGATGGTGTTGTATTACAGATATGGTTATGGGGTCTCGCGATGGTTATTATATTATTTTACCATTATTAATTTTAATAGTTTAATGGTTAAACGGTAAATATAATACGCGGATAATAACTATGTACTGTAAAATCAAATTGCGTTATACGTTAATTGGATTTGGATGGGACGACTTCGGATCCGCAATTGAGACTGTGGTGTTATATGACTTCTTGGTGAACTTGTATTTGGACGTATGTGGATTTGCGGCCTATCGCGTTATTGGACTTATGGACCCCTTTGGTACACGAGACGCAGGTACGTTTAGGCCCTTAAAGATCTTAACGATACCTGGAACGACACTATACAAAATGCGTCGATAAACCTTAAACAACTAATGGACTACGTGACATGATATACCAATCATATTATATCTATACTTATAAAATATTAACGGTTGTTTGGATATAAAAAGAGGTCGTTGACTCAGGGGAAATGTTCTATAACGGGCAGGTTCATGCCGAATTTTATAAAATTATTTATTTATCTTCAAAATTATTATATCAACTTTACTCTAATTTTCGAAACCCTTTTATTTTCAAACTATATATTTGGGAAAATGGGGGGTAAAAACCGAGACTTATTAATGATGTTATTTATCGAGTGCTGTCTTTTATTTCCTTTCTTCTTTTCTATCTTCTTTCTTTTGACGATTTCCTTCGATTCTATTCGTCTTTCTTATATGTTTTGTGGATCGGCCGATTATTCTTTTCTTCTTTCTTCCACACGGAGACTACTTTTGGAATTGTTTTTCTTTCAAACGCCATTGTTCTTTATAAAACTTTATTCAAGCTTGTTTATTAAAGTATTCAGAGCTACATTGCTGGAGTTATTGATATTATATTGATTAGGTTGTGCTTGAGGTGATTATTTGCCTGCTGAGCATTATTTGATTGGTTGATCATATCTCGTTTTTTCCTGCTATTGTTAGGTGTTGATTCATAAGCCACTTTTATATTTTAAATGTTTATAACCATGGGGTGAGATACATGCTTTAATGTTTTTCTTGGAAGCACCAAGTATTTTAGTAATGACTTTCCTGATTGGTATGCTTTCCTGACAGTGTGCGCTAAGTTAGCTCTGCCCTTTGCCATTTGCCAAGACCCTCAGATCATGCAACCATTAATCACTTTGCGACGTGAACAGCGTAATAGTAGGGGATATAGGACCTAAGGAATTGAACCCTCCCACTCCTTTTGCCTGGATAGGCAAATTGTCGTGTAGTATATTCGATTTGTCGAGTAATTGGCAAGTTACTCGGCCTTTGGGGGCACTGTTATATTATGAAATTCGCGGTTATATTGATATTATGCATTGTGGTCTACGTTTTGCGCTGTCATGAGCTTAGCATCATCAAACACATGTTATATGCACAGGGATGGGGCCTCTATTACCATTGGCTTGTTACTTGAGTTTCCCGATATTAGCATATGTTGCTCTTCTATGATTAAAACCTTGTGCTACAACCTTTATTTAAAACCTATGGGATTACACTCAACCTTTGTGTTGACTTTTAAGGCATGTTTTTCTCAGGTACTAATGATATTAATGTTTAGCTTGGCAGTGATGAGGTTTTGGGGCGTGGGGAGGAGGTGGGCTAGCTGGAAAGGCGATTCTGTCAAGGCAAGCTAACTACTTTCCACTACCTGGGGTATTTTGCATGTCATTCGGTAAAACCTTTTTGTGTCTTCTTACTATTTCCGCTGCCAAACTTTGTTTCTATTTTCCGCGCCAAACTCTATTTACTTTTCTCTCCGTGCCCCTACTCTTGACTTAAGGAAGCTACTATGTACTCTAAAACGGTTTGTAATTCGAATGATGGTGTTTGCGTTCACATTTAATAAACGTTCCCGAGTCTTGGTCGCTTGCTATAAATGTGCTTGGTTCTATTTGCGTAATACCCCCAGCACGATAGCTGCCATATTTGAGATTGGTGTGTTACATAGGAAGGAAGACCCTCGACACATCACAGAGTGGATTAAGTTCTTGTGATTCATTCCCTTGCAAAGAAGATGTGTCTTTCAAAGGATGTTATATGAAAATCAAGAACACAAGATTTAGAGATAGGAGAGATTGAGGAGAGATTATAAAGGTTTTGAGAGAAAGAATATAGAGAAGAAAGAAGAATGGCAAAGGGGTGAGGTAATACAAGAGGCAAGGCATGGTATTTATAGGCCAAAACCCAAAACTTGGAAAATTACCGAGGCCGGCGCATTTCACCCGCGCGTCAATGCGCGGGCACGCGGCCAGGCTTCTGTAACATTTTCCCCAAAATTTGGGGTTTTGATCTTATAAATACCTTACCTTGCTAAACCCCAATTGTACTTCACACTAAACCTTAATCATTAATCATTCTAAGGTATTACCAACTCAAATTAGCCAATTTGAAAAGCATTTTGTTGTGAAGGTTATTGTATGGTATAGAGAGAGGTAGGAAGAAGCAATTCTTTCAGAGGGTGAGAGGAGTTGAGGGGTTTGGTTTGGATGGGTTATTGTTAAATGGTGTTAGTTCCGTTACGCGGCATGCATGGGTAACTGGTGGTAAGGAGTAATGCCAGGTGGAAATCCACTGTAGATAGAAGGGGATATGTTTTTTTTTTATGTAGTGTGAATATGGTGGTATGGTTTTTATAGAGTGGGATTTGAGAAGGTTTATACTTATTGGTTTTGGGTGTGAAATGTTGGTTTGGGTGATGTGGTAGGAATATTCCAGAGAAAGGAATATTCCTTTGTTGGTTGGGGGGGTATATATGATGTGTGGGTTTTGGGATGTTGAGATTGTGATTTGGTTTTTGAATGAGAATGGATGGTGTGGTGAGAATTAGATATAAAGAACATGTTGGTTCTTAAAAAGAGTTGTGTTATGTTGTGTTTGTGGTTGTTGTGTATGTGTTTTTGTGTGAGATGTAAAGGTTGTTAAGGAATATATATGGGAGTGTTGTAAGAGATGGGTGGTTCATAGATTGGTTATGGAGTGTTGTTTATATGAGGTTTTTATAGGGATGATATTGTTATGTGTAAGTGGTTGTATAAGATAGGTATTGTGGATGTGGTAATGGTGTGCGTATTGTTTGTATATGTTGTATATGTGGTTATTGTGTTTTGGAAGTGGTTTTGTATGAAGTGTAGTTGGTGTATGTGGAATGTTTGGGTAAAGTTGAGTAGAGGTAATATAATCTTTTTTTGTGAGGATTTTTGTTTGGAATATGTGGACTAAGAGAAGGTGATGTGCTGTTTGAGATGGTTTAAGGGTTAATATATTAGTGTAGTGTGTTTGGGAAGAGGTATAGTGGTTTAGGGTTGATGTAAGTGGTTTTGGGTTTGATGGTTAATTGATGAAAGTGGTTTTGGAAAAATGGTAATTTATGGTTTGAAGATAGTAGAGAGGATAGTTGGTGTCTGTTGAGTGTTTTGGTTGTTTGGGGTTGTGTTTAAGCGGGTGGTAATTAAAGAAAGAGTTCAATAAACTGGTTGTTTGGTTTATAGTGGAAATATAGATGTGTTTCTGACAATTTAAGAGTTTTTTATTTATAGGTGGAGTGATATTAATCTGTAAGGTGGTGGTATGTTTGGGTTATTTTTATCTATGGATGACAATAGACGTTCGAGGTATGTCTGTCATTAAGTGGGTTGGGTTGATTGTTAGGTTTTTGGTCTCGTAACTGTTCCACGAGGCTCGACGGTTCTTCAACTATAACACTTTGGTTTACAATGTACTGTCAGATATAGTAGTGTGATTTGTGCCTTGTGATGTAAAGTCGTGGTTAACCCAAGTTGGGGAAAGGATGCGTTTACGCATATAGAGGTGACCGTATATTGGTTATGTGATTTCTTTGTTTTTTTGGTTGTTGTTTTGTTGTGGTTGTTTTTATTTTGGTCTTTTGGGTTGTTTTTTTTAGGAGTTTTTTGTTTTGTCGTTTGGTTGCTGTTTCGATGTTGCAGAGTTGGGGAGATGGTGTTTAGGAGTTCGGAGGTTATTTTATGATACGTTGTGGGGGATGGGGTGTGGTGGTAGGTGGTCGATCGCTTGTGGCTGGCGTTCTGGGGTGTTTTTTTTGTTTTTGGTTTTTATTTTTGATTTTTTTTTGTATGTTGTTTTTTTTTTTGTGTTTTGTTTTTATATGGTTTTTTTGTTTTTGTTTTTTTATTTATGTGTGCGCGGAGATTTCTGGTTGATGGATTGGGACTGTGGTGTGGGGTTTCTTGTGTGGGTTTTGTGGTAGGATATTTTTTTCGGTGTTGTTTGGGTTAGTGGTTGTGTGTAGGGTGTCTATGTTTTTGTAATATTTGTAGTGTGAGTGGGTATGTTGTGTTGGGTTTAGTTTTTTGACAATATAGGGGAGTAACCGTTTACGTGATAGAGGAACAGACGTTGATTACCCTGGATAGTGAGGCACTGGGAAGGGATGCTTTCACTGTGTTTGTGTGTATGCAGTGATTTAATGTTGTTTGGGGGTGGTTGTATGAATGTTCTAAGTTTATCCTTGGCTTATTGAGGGCATACATGTATTTAGGAATAATATGTAGTTGGCGGTTTTTCCGGTAAGTGGTGTCTAGAAATAGGTTCTCTCGATATCTCGATATCTCCATCGCTCTATGTTGTGGTCTCATATTAACATTTATTTTAGATCATTTATTTACTATTTTTTTTCTGAATTGAAACTGATTCCACATTTTGTTTGTTGTAAGGGGGAAAAGGCCGACTTCATACTATTATCTCGCCCTAGTACCATAGAGTTTAGGCTGTGGCGCGTCGACTCTGTGAGTTGACGCGGGGGACAGCTCGTTTTGGCTATATGTCTGTTTATGGGCTCCGGGGATGATGTTTTTATTCCTCTTCTTT
>LBNU01000041.1:40401-69024 GCA_014162995.1 Artemisia annua
TAAGTCGAGTCACGAGGTTCTTTTGGGTGGTTTTCGAGGGTGGAATACCGTTTGGGTAGTAACTCCTTCTTTGTGAGCATCAATGTTGTTGAATATTGGTGGAGTGAATTGTAACGGTTTATAGTCCACCGAAAGGATTATACTAGTGTAATAGTATCGGTGTCGTGGATTCGCAACTGGACATACGGATGGTATAAACCCCCCATCCGGAACCAGTATATATCGTGGTGTCTCTTTACTCGCTTTATATACTTTGGTTGTGATTGTTGTTGTGGTTGTTGTATTATAAACTATTTGGTTCTTCTTCGAGGCTTAAAGTTTTTAAACATATAAAAAGCCGAAGAAACCGTATTCACCCCCCTTCTACGGTTCTACATGCTAGTTCTGGTTCAAACCCGACAATGTTTCAAGAAATGTTGCAACAACAATACGAGTTAGACCGCAAGGCAAAGATGGATGTTCTCAAGCGAGAGTCACTCGCGAGAGTTACTTTATATGAATCACAAAAGATTGCTGAGGAGATGCGCGTGCTGGAAATGGATACAAGCAAGATGGATCCGATCAACGCAAAAGTTGTGAAAGCACAACAAATCCGGGCAAAGTATCCTACCGACGAGGAATAGGCTTTTATTTCTATGTTTATGTACTAGGTTTTTAATTTTATGCATTTCTTTTTAAAATGTAATGTGTGTTTTTTTTATATGTAAGTTTTGTTTTTTAAATTAATGAAGTTTATTTTAGTTTATTGTGTATGTTTTATTTAATGTAAAAAGGAAAAAAAATGGCCGACGGCACCAGAATTTCTGGTGCCAATGGATACGGGCAAAATGTGGTGCCATGGGGTTTCTGGTGCCATGGAGCTTTTTGCTGACGTAGCCGCATTTTTTTCCCACGGCACCACTGCACCTCATGCTCTTAGAGCGTTAAGTACGGTTGGTGTCGTAAGGAAAAGTAGCGTCACATCATCGCTTTTTGTCAATGGCACAAAAAATCCCTCCCTCGTACAAAAGTGGTGCCGTAGAGTAAATGTGATGTCATGGGTCCACATATACCCACTAACACACACACACACACAAATGGCTTGAGCTGGTGGCCACGACGCCAAGACCGGCCAACCCACTTCCGGTGCGGTTTCTCGTATCGTCGATTCGCGCTGAAGAGCATGGCTTGAGCCATGGCACACCATACCTAGAGCTCTTAGCATCTCACTTTTAACAATCACACGCCAAAATACCCCTTCCCTTATGGCTTAAGCCATTTCCACCCTTTGGGATCCACTATTTTATTTGTTTTTTATTATTTTTTAAACCAACTAACTTTCCATTCATTAAATTACTCTATTTTACATTTACCATGTCAAACGACGCAATTTAGAAAGCCTCCAAAACAATGTCATTTGGGCTTTTTTTTTAAACACTGCTTGACAGCATAAGATGCCGTTTTATATTTGGAAATAACTTTAGCCAAAGCGACACCGTTTTGCTTGAGATTTGGGTTATACGTGTTAAATAGATGGTAATGTGGCTTAAACACAAATTATTCAATAACACGTGTGCATCGGATCATCAAGCGACACCGCTTTGTGGCCTGTCACAAGCATTTAGTGGGTAGAGGTTGTTTAAGCGTTGCTTGAGGTTAATGTGGTACTTCAGCCACATTCCATTGTACTTAACTTTTTGTGATTAATATATTTTACCAGGGTGAATCCCTTTTACCCAAAAAGACATAAGCTTGGTATTAAGCTCTTTCAAACGCTCACCCTCCTGTAGTGCCAACAACCTTATTAACCGTTACCCTAGCCAAATCACTATTCAATGTTGCAACTTGGGAATAACGTGCCTGCTCAGCAGCCTCCGAGAATTTTTCAAAGGACCAAGCGTCAAGAGTTCTGTTACTCTGCTTAGAAATAAGCAAAACCTTGTCTTGGTCTAAAGAAGCCTTTTCATCTTGTAAAACTTGCAGTTGTCGAGCTTCGCTAGAATAAACCAAGGAAGCCATCTCCCGAGCCCAGGAAACCCTTTCCTCTTCAAGAACTCGCCTAACCTCTTGAAATGAATGCTCTAAACCCTTAATCCGATCTGAGGAAACTTTAACAACCTCAGACAAAGAATGATAACCACAAACGAGATTGGTTATACTACCATCCAAAGCCTGATAGACAGCAGAAAGATCGCTAAACTCCCCAAACCTCCTAGCGGGAGAAACAATGGAGGATAAGAATGATAGTTGAGAGGATGGATCAGTTAAAGGATCATTAACATCCGAAGATGTCTCAATAACAAGACCAGGGTCTTTAGAAGCAACAACCATCTCCAAGTCTGAAACACCTACAAAAATCTTTCTCAGGAAACAAAAACATTTGAAAAATCAACAAAATAAAGGTGTCAAGGAATACCTTCAGACACAACAATATCAGCCCTCGAACGCTTAGAACTTGAACATCATACCCCAGGCTGCCAGTATCATTATTGGTTCTTTGACTAACCCCACGGATGAATTGATGACCATGAGTATAAAACGGCCATCCATCTTATTCCGATCAAAAGAACGTTTATGGTTGTGAGAATTGTTTTTGGCAGAATGAGCGCGACCTTTTTCATGACTTTGGCTATGCCTGCATGTAAAGCTTTTGGGATCATTTTTAGTAATATTCACTTAAGGATGTGCTAATGATCTAGTGATATGAGACCGATGATTTTTCATCAAAAGCTCATTATTCTGCTCAGCAATAATGAGTAGATCTGTATACCTTGTAATATTTTGCAATCGATGTTGTTGTTGCAAAGTCATGTTTGATGCATGAAACGTAGAATAAGTTTTCTCTAACATGTCTGCATCAATAATACTTTGTCCACAAAGTTTCCACTGTGAACAAAGCAGAGTTGTATTCATTGACCTTTTTATAGTCTTGGAATCTTAAGGATCTCCACTCTTTTATAACAGCTAGAAGTGAAACTTCCTTTTGATTATCAAACCAATCTTTAAGAACTTTTCAAAGAACACTTGGGTCATGGGTTGTAAGACATCAAATTTTAGTCCATCATCAGTATGTTTGCGAATAAACCTATTTGCCTTTACTTTATCAAGTGATGGACTTTCATTGTTTTATGTTTGCAATTCCAATAGATTTAAGATGCATTTCATCATTATGACCTGTGGTATTATAGTTTGAGTAGAGTTATATTAAATACCAAACTTTTCTTACATACCAAGTGACTCATCCCCATCATCCATCTAAAAAGAAGTCAATGGTTGAGATTAAAAACATTTAATATTTCACCCATTTTTTATAATTTAATTATCTCTTAAACCGTTAATCGTTAAGCAAAAATAATTATATCATCGCGATGAGCATTTAATTATCTTTCTATAGATATGCATTGTGATATACTTTCGGGAAAAAAAATCGTTTTTTCACGTTTTTTTTCGTGGCCGAAAAAATCATATGTGATATATCATATATGATATTACATATCACATATGATATATCATATATGATATTGCATATCATATATATGATATGAATATCATATATGATATATCATATGTGATATGTAGTATCATATATCATATTGCATATCATATATATGATATGCAATATCATATATGATATATCACATATGATTTTTTCGGCCACGAAAAAAAACGTGAAAAAAACGGAAAAAAAAATTGTCGAAAGTATATCACAATGATATATCATATATGATATTACATATCACATATGATATATCATATATGATATTGCATATCATATATATGATATGCAATATCATATATGATATATCATATGTGATATGTAGTATCATATATCATATTGCATATCATATATATGATATGCAATATCATATATGATATATCACATATGATTTTTTCGGCCACGAAAAAAAACGTGAAAAAAACGGAAAAAAAAATTGTCGAAAGTATATCACAATGATATATCATATGTGATATGTAATATCATATATGATATATCACATATGATTTTTTCGGCCACGAAAAAAAACGTGAAAAAAACGGAAAAAAAAAATTGTCGAAAGTATATCACAATGCATATCTATAGAAAGATAATTAAATGCTCGTCGTAACGGTATATTTTTTTTCGCTTAACGATTAACGGTTTGAAAGATATTAATATTTGAAAAAAAAATAAATAAAAAAAAAATAAAAAAAGATGAAAGTGGGTTTTTTAAATTGTTAGGATTAATCTCATCCATTAGATCAAATAAAGATGGAGGGAAGATGGAGGGTGGTGATTAATCCCTTGGTATGTAAAAAAAGTTTGGTCCTCAAATGATCTTAAATCTTATAGTTTTTGCCATCAACATCAAGGATAGCAAATTCCATCTTTGAAATACATGACATTGTAAACTATCAAATGTGATTATATGAATAAGCAATAATAAATTAGAATCCATTAATATCGATACAAAGTGCAATATATAATTGCCATCAACATCAAGGATAGCAAATTCCATCTTTGAAATACATGACATTGTAAACTATCAAATGTGATTATATGAATAAGCAATAATAAATTAGAATCCATTAATATCGATACAAAGTGCAATATATAGTAGTGGAAAAATCACAAATATGGATCACTCATTATATATGTAGTGCTACAATCGAGTATGGATCATTCCATACCTCTAGTGAGACCAAAGGAGGCACGCCACGTGTCATCCATTATCTCCCCCGTTGGATGTCCATCACGTGGACTATCTTGGGAACTTGGATGGACTCCCAGGCATGACATGAAACCCTAGGGACATCCCTATAAATAGATGGTTAATTTCCAGAAGTGTTACCGCAGTTCCTGACTCCGGTCACACCGAGGGGTCCTACCGAATGTGAGAAACCAAACCGGATAGCCGCTTCAGCCCTCCAATATGTACCTTACGTAAACAATTATACTAAAAAGCACGTGTGATTGTGCTCGAAAGTATTGTAGATGAGTTGAATGTGTGATGTAACGTCAGGTGAGTCACATGAAAAGACAATATTGACCCTTCAAAACAAAAATATGTTATTAAAACCTTTTTTTTTTTTTTTTTTTTCATTTTGCAAAATCCTGAAATAACTGTTTGCTACTAAAAATAGATATAAAGTTTAATCGAGTTTATCATTTTACCTTACTTGAAATTATTAGTATAAATTATGAAAAATCATTAATTAATTAGTTACGAGTAAATTTTTTAAGGTAAACAAAAAACTCAATAATAATTGTGTTTTTCTTACATTATGTATTTTTTGTTTGACCATAATCTATACTACATTATAATGCATTTGAGACTATTTTATAATTAGAAAGGCTTAAAATTCAGACTTTTTTCTTACTCATAATGGAAAGATTTTAAAATTAATTTGTTAAAAAGCAAGTTGGTTAGGAAGCGGTTGGTTGTTCAAACTAAAATTATTTGGCTTGGCCATCTCTAATATCTCTACTTATAAAGCATCAAGACAACTAAACGTGTAACCAAATAACGCAAAATATAATCACACGGTACCCGTCACCGCATTGCGCGGGTACCGTTCTAGTTATTTTAAGATGAAAAGAAGTATATTTAGAAACACGTTTATAAACATAAACCCTCAGACAAGTGAAGCAGAAAAGAGAGAAAAGGAAGCAAAAGAAGCATTTCATTGAGACAAGTGAAGTGAAGAAGCAGTAAAAACCCTAATTACCGCCTCTCTCTGCTCAAATGGAGTCCGACAAAGTTGTGACCATTTCACCAGCACATCCACAGTAAGCTAACCTTATAACCTTTTCTTCTTCTTCTTCTTCTTCTTATTTAATGTTAGTGATGATGAGTTTATTTATTTAGGTTTCATGTTATTTTCACTCATTTATGTTTAGGAAGAAAATTACAGTATCAAAAAATATATAGTGGGTTTTGTTTCTGAGGGGCTTATGAGATTATATAACTAAAATAAGCCCACACATAAGCTTATAAATTTCGTCATTAAGCTAACCCATAAGCCATAAAATGCTTATCAAATATAAGCCTATATAAAGGGGTTTTTGAATAAACCTCATTTTTGTGGCTTATATGACTTTTGTTTCACATTTTTATCATCATAAGCTGCTTATGCCCAAAACATACGCTTAGACTATATCACCTTAACTAATATGCTGCGGGTTGTTTGTTTGTTTGTTTCAGGTGGGGTGCCTATTTCTCGATGATGTTTTGCATGATTGCTATTTTTAACTCTCTGTTACAACTGGTTATCCGCATGCTTTTACCTGACCCTGTTCCACCTCCCCCCGCTATCTTAATCATCACCCCCATTGCCTCGTTTGCTCTCGTTGCATTAGTCACTGGGATCCTCATCTTTCAACACCTCTTTTTCCAGACTTGGTTAACCAATTTTATATATAGGGTCTTGAAAACCATTGGCCTGTTTTCCTTAATGCTTATGATATACTCCATGGGGGTTGCAACTATAATTAGCTTTTCGCTCAGCAGTTGGATTTTAATTCCATGGGTATCTCTACACCTTGTCCTCTTCATAGTTGGATGCTACATTTTGTGGAAGCAAGTATGTTGTTATCAACCAAGAAAACACTACATTGATATTCATTACCCCATCATGTTTTGCTTTCCGTTGCATCTGTCTCCACCATGGCTGTGCGATTCTTCCCTACCAGCCTCCAATGGCCCAAGTTACTAGTCCTCTGTGCAAGTCTTGTGTACGATGTTGTAGGCACGGCTATTGTTCTCAAGAGGTTCATCTCGGATAACTTCCAACATCATTAACCTACTGATCCAACAAGATACAACTATCAACTGTCCATAACATGAGTAGCTACTTGCGGTATCTAATTAGGACTAGTATCGAGTAGTAACTTTTTGTATTAAACGAACGCTATGGTTTAGTGATCTATCTTAATGCTGAATGTATATTTTTTATATCTCGATTAATGTTAATGTCTTTTTCCTTTTACTTCTTTTTTGATCTTATATGGGAACCCATGAAGCCCAATTTTCATCCTTTTGACAAGTGTTATGATAAATAAATTGTTAAACATATGAACATATTGTGGATATCATAACAAGTTACAAATAGACATGATGTATTCTTTGTAAAATGATACTATACATGTGCTAGTATAATAGGTGTGTCAACACCTTCTCTCCTGAAGTCCGGTTGTTCAGGCTGAATATGCTATCTAGGCCATTAAGGTTAACATTTTAGTTAAGCTTTGGTGTTGTCGTTTGTGTATGTGATGACGTATGCGTGTGGCTGTTGATTATGGGTTAAAGTTAGGTTTGTCAGGCATCGGGATGAAGGCTAATAAAGGGGTTCTTTAGGTTGAAAATCTTATTACCTCGCCACTGTTGGTATAGTTCTGGTCTAGGGGTGTTGATCAGGTTGGTTGGGTTTGGGTCAATTTGGGTCGGGTCATGGTTAAAAATAACATACCCAAACCGACCCTATTTGAATTCGGGGTTAGTTAGGTTCGGGTCAATTCGGGTTGGGTCAACTCGGGTTCATGTCAACCCGAATATGACTCAAATTTAATAAAATTGCCTCTTTGAACTCATTTATATAGATATTTTATAAAAAATTATTACAAAAGTAGAAAAAACCTTTATTCGGGTCAATCGGGTCGACCCGAACTCGAGTTAATGCCAAACCCTTTCAACCCGATAGCCGACCCTATTAAGTATCAGGGTTACTCGGGTTGACCCGAATACAATTTTTGACCCGAGTAACCAGACCGAATAGGCTTATTTAGGTTCGGGTCGGGTCTGAATTTTTTACACCCCTCCTAGTTCTGGATGTTGTCAATCATTATGGTGCTGCTACATAACATTTACTGTAAAACCTTAAGCTCCTTTACGAGTTCATGTTTATCTGATGCATTTGTGATCTTCTCCACTATTTGGGTATAATGGTTGTTGGATGTTTGTACCTTATCACTAGACACTAGTATCGTAGATGGCCAAACTGTTTAATAAAATAACATGCATCCAATTTACTCATCTGATGCTATTCCGAAAAGGTATCTCAGCTCATTTATCTAAAACTAACAATCCAAACCACAAGCCACACACTAAATAGCACATTGTCGCTATATAATGATTTCAGCCTGTGTGTGGTAAGTATTTATAATCCCATAATGTGGAGATATGAGAGCAATACTAGATTTTTAATATATCATATAATTTCGAACAACTTGAGGTAGCGCAGTTCACAACCATTTGTGTCTTTCCTAGGTTTCTGGTGTTTCAGGAACTGGGATACAATCAGTCATATATAGTAACTAAGGGCTTGTGATTTTGAACTATATAATGGTCGATGGCTGATGCATAGAAATTTTTGCTGTATTTACCTGGAAGAGTTGAAAGGAAATAATTTAGAGTACTTGTAAGATGAATTTGGTTTCTGTGATCTGGAGTAGTAACTAAATGGACAACCAAACGCCTCCATTCTCTCAGCGATTTCTGGGTTGATTCTTCCTAACCCTATGATACCGACTGATTTTCCACTAACCAACAATTTCAGGTCTATATGGGTGTTTCAGATTGGTTGTTAAGGGATACAGGGATTGCATTTACAGAACATATTATGCGTTTTCAACGAACTGGTCTCAACCCGTTTCTTCACAACTGCATTTTCCAGGAAAAGAAAAATAATCTCTCTTTCTAATGGTTTGCGACTTTGCGTAACACAATTATCTTTATATATGTTTTGGACCAGCTTACAAAAGAGTTCCTACTCTCCTAGCTATTTGAAATATACGACAATCAAATTCAAACATTATTTAAAGATTATGCTTTGATACAATAATATAATAAAGAGCAAATTCTTAAAATAGACCAATCTCCCAAAGTGTATACCCTTTCTAGACCAAAAAAACTTGACTTCTCAAAATGCCCCAGGAGACCCGGGAGACTTGTCATGTAGCTTTAAAACTTGCCAAGTGTCCCTCTTTTGTACTTTGGAAGACTTGTTTTTGTAAGAAATGTGTAAGACACTTTATGCACTTTTTCAGTCATGTTTTTAGGAGACCTCGTCTGTACTTTGGGAGACTTTTTAATTTTTGTTTTGATAAATAGTATTTTAATCAAAAACTTTAGGAGACTTACGTCTCCTGTACTTTAGGAGACCTATTGGTACAACTTTTTGGTACACTTTTATTTTTTTTATTGCATGCTTATATGTGCCACTTTAGGAGACTTACATCCATTTTCAACAAATTACTTAAAACATAATTATCTTAAAAGTTTTCCAAGTAAATTTGATTCAGATTTTTCAACAAATAATTATTGTTGCGAGTATTCCTGCACTTTTACTCTATATCATAAGCAAATCTTAACATTATATTGGGAATTACTTATCTTTTAGTTGGCTTATAACTAGTTATAAGTACTTGTTCGTAAACACAAAAAATATGCGACCCCAAACACCCCCTAACATGTATATGCGGTCCTTGACTTCGTTGTTAAATGTAAATTTCAATTGTTTTAAGCATATCAATGGTAACATAAACCCTCATCAAACTCAGTTACATGTGGATATGTGATGCATATTGTTGTAACTAGTAATGTTTACACAGTCCAATATTCAACCACATTCAAAAGCACTGATCTCATAACTCATACTCATACCCATTTTTTGAATGCTAAGATGAAGATATAATCCATTCTCAGACAATAACCAGATATAGAATTTAAAGATTAACAATTGACTCTTTCAAACAGTTTCACTAAAATAAAAATGCTTTAAATACTAGAATCACAAGTGCTGATTAAAAACAAACCAAAATGCAAACAATAAATCCAATAACTAAAATGACATTATCATGTGATTTCAGTTCTTTCAACTCCATTATAAGACACAAAAGCAAACAGTAATAATTAGGCAAAACACAAAACATTAGAATTCATAAACTAATATACCCATTGATTCACCTTAATTTAACCATTTCATTACATAAAACCGCTTAACTACAATAAAACTAAAAACAAAACAATAAACTCGTTCATCGAGACATTTCATCAAACACCTTAAACCGCAACCCCGGACTCCCCCACCTTCCTCAACCTCTTCCTCCCCTTCAAACCACTATTCACCGTCTCCGTAACCGCCACTTTCCGCCCCCGAGTCATCGCCGCAACCCCATCCCCCTCGATCTCGCCCTTTTTCGTCGCACAACAAAAGGACTATGACTCTTTTACACATACTCACACATTGCCTTTTAACGCTACTAAACAACCTGATACGATTATCTTTCAATTGCAACTTACCTTTAATGTCAAGCAAATATACCAAGGATCACACGGTTATCTTGGCATCAAAGAATTCGTTTAGATTTTCCATTTATAATAATCATCTAATTCTGATTCAAAACATTTTAATTAGGGTTAGGGTTCCTTTTAGGTTAAATTGATTATAAATGGTGATACGAGGAGAAAATGATGAATAAGATGATCGGTGTGAATTGGGGTTAGGATTTGATGAAAAAGATGATGAACAGTAGAAGGTTTTGATTTAGGGATACTGTGTGTGTGTGTGTTTTTTTTATTTGAAGTTGTTAATGTGTGATTGAATATAGATGAATAAAAGAATTAATATTAAATGAATAAAAGTTGTACAAAAAATGTAGAATAAAGGTATCCTAAAGTAAATGGATATAAGTCTCCTAAAGTGACACATATAAGCATGCAATAAACAACTTCAAATATCAATCACACATTAACAACTTCTTCCGCATTCCATTTACTTTAGGATACTTTTATTCTACATTTTTTGTACAACTTTTATTCATTTAATATTAATTCTTTTATTCATGTATATTCAATCACACATTAACAACTTCAAATAAAAAAAAACACACACACACAGTATCCCTAAATCAAAACCTTCTACTGTTCATCATTTTTTTCATCAAATCCTAACCCCAATTCACACCGATCATCTTATTCATCATTTTCTCCTCGTATCACCATTTATAATCAATTTAACCTAAAAGGAACCCTAACCCTAATTAAAATGTTTTGAATCAGAATTAGATGATTATTATAAATGGAAAATCTAAACGAATTCTTTGATGCCAAGATAACTGTGTGATCCTTGGTATATTCAAAACATAATACTAATTAAACAAACAATCTTAGATACTTTAACAAATAAAAGGTATTTCCATAAAGTTATAAGCTGTTTGTGATGACTGATGAGCTAAGACACGCACCTTACAGAATTAAATTACCTATTGGGACTGGAATGCGGAAGAAGTTAAAAGGCATGTAGATACGTTTTCAGAAGAAACACGTCATGATGAAGTCGATATTCCTGAATTTGATATTGAAGATACAACTGACACAGATGTGTTAAGAACAAGACCGCTAGCCGATGTTTATGAGTCTTGTAATTCTGTTACTGAACCTGAAAGCTATTTGGATGCCTCCAAACATTCTCAATGGGTTGATGCAATGAAAGCTGAACTTGAAATGATCATGAAAAACAAGACATGGGAGCTTGTTGACTTGCCAAAAGGGAAAAATGCAATAGGTGTGAAGTGGGTCTACAAAACCAAATTTCAGCCTGACGGATCAATTTACAAGCATAAAGCAAGATTGGTCGTGAAAGGATATTCTCAGGTTGCTGGTGTAGATTTCGGTGACACTTTTGCTCCCGTTGCTCGTCATGATACAATCAAGTTATTATTAGCTATGGCTGCTCAACGAAATTGGAAAATTCACCATCTTGATGTCAAATCTGCATTTCTTAATGGTGAACTTGAGGAGGAGATTTATGTTAGACAACCTGAAGGTTTCAAAGTAGTTGGTCATGAAGAAAAAGTTTATCGGCTCTACAAGGCACTTTATGGTCTTAAGCAAGCACCAAGGGCTTGGTATGCTAAGATCGATGCTCATTTGCTGAATCATAACTTCAGGAGGAGTTCAAGTGAGTCAACTCTTTATGTGAAGCAATTTAATTCTCAAGAGAAGCTGATTATCTCTCTTTATGTTGATGACTTGCTTGTGATTGGAAGCAACGGTGATCTTGTTGCACAATTTAAGAAACAAATGGAATCTGAATTTGATATGTCAGATTTAGGACTAGTATCCTATTTTCTTGGCATGGAAATCAAGCAACTACCCAACGGTGTTCATATTTCTCAAAGAAAGTATGCTAATGATATGCTTAAGAAATTCAAAATGTTCTTATGCAAACCGGTTACTTCGCCACTAGTCTACAAGTGCAAGTTGTCAAAAGATGATGGAAAGAAGCTTGTCAATCCAACTCGATATAGAAGCATTGTTGGGAGCCTACTTTATTTAACAATCTCAAGACCGGATTTAGCCTTTGCAGCCAGTTTTCTATCAAGGTTTATGGGTGAACCGTCGAGTTCTCATTTAGGAGCTGCAAAAAGAGTGCTAAGGTACGTGAAAGGTTCTCTTAATCTTGGAATTATGTTCGAAAGAAACAAAGATGTGATACTTGAAGGATATGCTGATAGTGATTGGGCCGGAAGCATTGATGATTCAAAAAGTACTTCTGGTTATATTTTTACTCTCGGTTCGGGTGTATTTTGTTGGAACTCCAAAAAGCAAAGCGTCGTCGCACAATCTTCTGCAGAGGCAGAATATATAGCAGTTGCGGGTGCTGTAAATCATGCTATTTGGATCCGAAAATTGTTGTCTGATTTGGATCTAACTCAAGAAGGTCCAACAGTGATCTTCTCCGATAACAAGTCTGCTATTGCTATAGCAGAAAATCCCGTGCAACATGGAAGAACAAAGCATATCAATGTCAAGTATCATGCCATTCGAGAAGCTGAGAAGAATGGAGAAGTCAAGCTGAAGTATTGCACATCTGAAACTCAACTCGCAGATATGCTTACAAAATCGATTACCGGAAAGAAGCTAAACTACTTCAAGGCGCAGCTTATGACATCAAACAACAATCTTAAGGAGGAGTGTTAAAGTATCTAAGATTGTTTGTTTAATTAGTATTATGTTTTGAAGATATTTTGTAATCTTAGTCACGAAGGATACTTGACTAGTAAGGATCCTTACTTCCTAAGGAACCTTCAACATTAAGTATCCTTAGCTCTTAAGAGTATTAGATATTTAGTACTCTTAGACATTAAGTATCCTTAACTCTTAAGGATATTAGATATTTAGTATTCTTAGCTAGGAAGTATTCTTACTTGTTAAGAATACTTAGATATTTTACTAATCTTAGCTATTAAGTACTTGCCTACTAAGAATACTTAGTGGCAAAGAAAGTCTATGTACTAAGTATTTGTATGCCTATAAATAGAAGTTCAATGTAAAGCTGGAACACATCAATCCAGCCTTCAATTTTCATTTTCAATTCTGTCCTTCCAATTTACATCAGCAAACTTGCTGCTACTTTACTCTTAATAGTGCAGAATCTCTATAACATTTACATTATTAAGCCTTAATTAAACTATACGGCTATTGAATTTTAGTGAGTACACTGATAAGCACTTCAAAAACGCTAAACACCCAGTAAATGAATTTAGACTTATCCAAACACCCTATCAATTTGGTACTTTTTGGAAAAAGTTTACTGATTCACTTATTACTACATGGGTGAAAAATGAAGATGATTCGATGGTATGTTTGTTATACGTAAAGCCCCTTGTTTGAGTGAATGGGCATATAATTCTATTTTTGTTTCGTTGTTTACATGTTATTCCTAAACCAACAAATCCACTCAAAACAAAATAAACATGCAATAGCTGCGATCTTCTGATCATATGGAGTGTTTGGGATTGCATATTAGACTGCTCATTTGCTAATTTCTTTTTAAACAAATTTTTTGGTATAAACACCTTCAAACAACTTGTTTGAAACGACTTATTTCAACCAAACATAAACAAAGCGGAAAAGTAGTTTTGATAAGCAATCTCAAACTACTAATTCAAAAATACTTCTTTCGATCACATATAATCACTATTGTTGTATCAAGGGTGGACCAAACTAAACAAATTAAGCCAAAATTTTCGCTTTTAAATACCAAGGGTACTATTAGCCAAGATCAACAACTGATGGTGACTGCACATTAATTGCGAGTCATATTTTTATATCAAAGTGAGTTTTCAAGTTATTGTTAGGCTTTTGTTAGTTAACTTTGCATTGTTAAAATGAACAACATTTCATAAACATGTCTATATTTAGAACTATTGGGCGAAAACACTAAACTGCAAAAACATGACAAATAATGGCATAACTTTAGGTACATTTTTTTTCGGGTAAAGAATATGTATGACTATTTGGTTGTCCTGACTTGTGATCTCAATTGGTAGTAAGGCTAACCTTATTGAAGATAAATAAAATTACCATCACCCTAGCCTATACCAACAATGCCAAGCAATACTTACATACATTTCACTTATCATGTAGGTTAAACCCGTCATACTAAACTTCCTCTAGATTTGGAAATTTAGACACAAACGTGTCTAGATGGGTTTATATAGTGGTTACTTGTATGTTGATGTTAGTGTAACATACACGTTGAACCCAACATACTTCTCCCAAAACTTGTGACATGACCCAAGTGGACCAATGAGGCATTAAGAGTTGTGTTTATGCTAACCTCGTTGGGTAAAGAAAATGAATTATATAAAGGAAAATGTTATAACTTCCATTTTTTCTTTTTTCCTAATTATACTCCTTACTTTATAATGGTGATAAGTGCCCCCCTTGTGATGATATTTTGATGCCATATGTGAGGATGGAGCTCTATTTGGTTTCTAGAATAATCTTGCAAAGAGGAAACGTAGTCTAGAATTTATAGATATCCATAGAGTTTTCTGGTTAAATATGGTAGAGTTCAGGTTAATGGTGATGCCTTTCTCAAGCAAGTAAGGTAATGCTGTGGAGAGATTACCTTTGCTTGGTCGAGAAGGGAAATGTAGCCAATGAACTAGCTCTAAGTGATACTTCATCTTTGCTGAAGCCACTTTGTTATAGAATCATGAATGTCTAGTGTGTGTTTGTAGCTGCATTGGTTTTTATGATAATCTTGCAAAGTGGAAATGTAGTTAAAGTGCTGGTATATCTTTAGGAGCTTGGTGAAATGGTGAATTCAAAGTGAATGCAATTTGCTTTAAGGTCTTGTTTAGGCTGTATGGTTAAGACAATGTTTGTATTTGTATTTGAGATGGGATTTTACTGTCTTTTTTTGTTATATGTTGCTCTTGAAAGGGTGTTTGGGACATGTCCATCTTCTTTAAAAGATACATATAGTGTATATATTTTGGTATGGAGTAATATATTCGCCATATCATAAAAAAAAAAGGTACTTTTTTGGTAGGATGCGGGAGGCTGAGAAAACTAAGACCATTAAATTGTCAAACTCTTACGAATATGTTACTACGTTTGCAAAACATTTTTTTCTCTCAAGATTAAGGTTGTGTTTTGCTACGGGTTTATGAGAGCTTGTAAAAGCTTGATCATTTAATATTAGCTAGTTTTTAAAATGACTTCCGTTTTGGCACATAAGTTTAAAATGGAAGCAACCTTCATAAGCTCAAACCGATTGAAACGAGCTTATAAATAGGGGTTTAAATTTAGTTAAATTGTACTTAGATACATGTGAATGTGAACGTAATTATTTGATGTATTTTAAGGTGATTCGTAATAGTAATTTCATCTATAACTATTTTGCTAAATAACTTTAAAAAAAAAAAAAAAAAAAAAAAAAAAAAAAAAAAACTCAATCTTGCAGCTTACAATATCAGCTTCAGTTCGTTTCTCTGAACATAACCTCATTGTTTTTTGTTACATATGTTCGGCACTCGCGTTAAAATTTAGTCATAGTCAACTCTCACAATTATATATTTGAACAAAAATGGATCTTTATTAGAACCCAAAATTTCCCATTTGAAAGTTGAGAGTAAACTTGAACAAGAGGCGTCCCCATCAATATGAAAAAGGCAGCCGCGTTAGACAATTTTGATCTACTCCTACTACTGATGCTGACATTCGTCCCATCTCAATTTATCCAATTTGATGAACGTGGATAAATAAAGTAATAAATGAGATTAGACTACTATCGACAGTCATGCCACTTCACTTTCTATTTTAGCATCACATCAATCGGCACAAAAGTTTTGATGCACTTATAGGATTTGATATAGCTGATAACTCTATGCCTTTCTTTTTGGGATAGTTGTCCGGTTGATGTGCTTCCTCCAGAGTCGATACCAATCGGGAGATATCAACTGTTGGACTTTAATAATCATATTATGTAAGATGATGCATGTATACATCATTATTTATTTTTCCTTCATGATATGATCGTGCGGGATTAGCTAATACAACCCATTTCTTCTTTAGAACACCAAATTCCCGTTTCATATCTTTCTTACCGATTCTTGCATTCGCTTATACCGCATTCAATTGAGTTCAGCGACGCTTGCGATCTTCTTAACCAAAGCTGCCCATTCCGGTTATACCCCATCAACAATATGGTATTTGAATGGGTAAGTTACGCCGTTAGCCACAAACGGAATCTCTAGTACTTTTCCGTCTTTGAGATCATTGAATACAGGGGATTGATGATAACATTGATGTCGTTGTTCACCCCGGCAACACCATACAAAGCATGCAATATCCATAAGTTTCGTGTCGCAACAACTTCCAGCTAAATGAATGGGGTCGAACCATGACCGCGTCTACAATATTGCCCTTTAAGTGCGTCCATACAACCATGCCACAACTAATTTGTGCAATCAAGGCTTCCTAACACCCCGGAAACCCCTACTTTTGTTCGTGAAACACGCATACCTTTCAACATCAGTGATAGTAGGTTTCCGCAAATACTCTGCTCCAAAAATTTCCATAACAGACGTACAAAATTTTTTATGACATAGACGAGAAGTTTCTCGGCCCATTTGCAAATATTCATTAAGGGGGTCAAGAATGGTGTCTAATTAGCTAATTGCGGAGATACACTTCATCAACGGGGAAACGCCTTGTCTTCCAGCGCAATCAGTAGTATCACCGAAGTATGCAGAACAAAGACGTATTTCTTCAACTATCCATATGAATAGCCTTCGACTCATTTGGAACCTCTCCTTGAAAGTTTCTTCCAGAAACATCCGGATTCGCACTAAAATAAGCTTGGATTAAACGATCATGAGCATCATAACGATCTCGGCTTATGACGTTTTTCTTGTTAATTTGCTTGTCGTCTACTCATAATAAACGACGACGATTAAAAACATCATGCCCGACTAATAACTTCTTCTCCCTATGAGTCTATGAACATTATTGTTTCGGAATTTATGTCCTTAATAAGTTTTGTTTGAGTAGAGAGGTATTAACAAGAGAGTAGAAAGTATAATTTGAAATTGTATTTAAAAATGTGAAGTTTATAGGTTAAAAAATAAGGTAATGATTTTTTTTCTTCATTTTTAATTTTTTATTATCTTTTTAAAAAGGATGCAACGGCTAGAATAAGCGGGCTCACGTTTTGCACGCTTTCATATGTAGTAACTTGTCACCTTTGGCTCTCTTGGTTTCCTCCCTCGCGCATTGACTTGGCCACCCACCAGCTAGGCTCGCACGTGAGGATAGTGGTCACGGAAGGCTCACGCTCCTTGTTGGGAGTAGTCTTATACGAGCATATGACTTGCGGGTTAAACGCGAGTGGACGAAGACCATTGCCGAAGTTACAGTTTAACACTTTAACTTACCATCTTTTTTTAATCTTGTTGAATGCTAGAGTATTATCATAATTATTTTTGACGACAGCATGACGATGCATGCCGTTGCTAAAAGTCACAAAACGACAAAACTTTGTCTGACTTTCAACGAGGTGACACACAATCCATAATTACAAGAGGTTAATACATGACGTCGGTATTTATACAAAACTAATATACGACACTACAAACATTGTTAATTTGTCATTAAAAAGAAAGATATATGACGTCGGTTTTTATCCAATGGAACGATAAAGGCCTAAGCCTTGTCTGGTACCTTTATATAACAGTGAGTGTTTATCGGAAACTCTAATATACGATGTCGGTATCGTTGTCGCTTTCATCTTGCTTATGTCGTCGTGTTTGATAGACTCTATTTCATGCACATAAAATTCTACTTCTTCTTTTATCTTTTCCTGTATGTACTGTTACGAGATGTACTTTCATCAACTCAAGTAAGATATTTTCTAGGAAAATTCTAAAAGCGCACGTGCATTAAGTGCAGGGTCGTAACAATACGTACTGTTATAGGGCTAACTCGATCGTGATAGAAAGAAAGGTTATGACTTATGAACGCGTGAAAGAAATGTCAAGTTCAAAAGCCATCGTGTCCCTTGAATATGAGATTAAGATGATCAATGACTTGATCAAAGAACGAACATGGCCTACCCTAATAACTACTTCGATAGACCTTGTACACCTTTTTCACGAGTCAAATCTACTATTTAATGTATTAGATCTAATCGACATGTAGTCTAATAGATTTTTTTCTTGATCTTAATTACTCCCTCCGTCCCAAAATATAAGTCTAGTTTGACATTTTTAATCGAACTTTGACCTTAAATATTTTTTATTGTATTTTATAATATTTGATGCAAAATATATAAATGGATAGTGTTTGAAATGTGTTTTCATTTGGTATAATTTTCATCAAGTGATATATAATACAAAGAAAAATATTTAAAGTCAAAGTTCGATTGAAAAGGTCAAAGTAGACTTATATTTTGGGACGGAGGTAGTACTTAACATTTAAAAATCAATCTGAATACGCAATTTGGTAGGTCGCAAGTATATATCATTAAGTTGATTAAATGGCAGGCTAATAGCTTTTGTTCAAAGAAAACAACCATTAGCCTCGATATGAAGCAAGGGTAATTAATGAATCTTACAACTGCAAGCTTAATTTGAAATAACATGTAACACACTTTATATTAAATGCATATATGTTTGGCGCGGGATGGTATGAAGCTTTTTGGGGCGATGAGCGATTGATTTTTAGTGATCGTTTGGCAAATGAGCTGTGAACATTTTGATTTTTTATGATCGTTTGGCAAAGAAGCGGTAAGTTGTATCTATTTTTTAGGAAATCTAAAAGCCGTGGCAAGGGAACATTGAGTTGTGACAATTTGGTTATCTTGCTATTGATGCATCACTAGATGCACATATCGAAGTTTTTTGGCTACAAATGAAGATAGAATATAACCATGTTGTCGTCTTGTGCGTAAGTAATATCCGGCTATTTTACACATATAACCATGTTGTTCTATTTAAATATGTATATATCATTTTACGTTATTCTATTTATATATAATTACAGTTACATATGTTACCAAAAGTTTTTATTTAAAAAAAATAGTTGTTACCCACAGCTACTACTCAGTGCTAACGTTCATTACTATTGCTTAGTGCTAATTTTAACAAGAAAAATGATGTGTAGGCCTAAGTAATGAACCTAAGAATAGACCTACAAATATGATTGGTGTAATTCAAAATTGATTGGTGAATATGATGAGAGAGAAAAAGTGTTTTTAATACTTGTCAAAATGTGAATGGAGTAGGCCTATTTTTAGGTCTATTTAGTAGGCCTAATTATCAATGCTCTTTTAACAAACACACCCATTCCTTCAAACAGATACACATAACTACTCGATTTATTAATTTAAAATTATATCTTTCCTAAATGACAGGAAACAAGGGCCTATATATTTGGCACACGAATCCTATCCTTATACCAAACCACAAGGACATGCTTACATGCATATATCATCTTTCTCTCTTTCACACCCTTTTTAACAAACAAAATCTAGCGAATATCTATTGATCAAGATTCATTCAAGATGATGATGATGATGATGATGATAGCGGGCTTCGTGGATTCTATAAGGACACCAATCCAAGCATGGTTAGACAAGGTACTATGTAGTGACGACCACAACATAACGGTCAAGGAAGTTCGTATTGATAGCCCTCGAGTGGACTGCATCGTTTGCTTATCGGATGTGGCGTTAGGCGAAAAATATGCCATGTTACAAAGGTGCAAACATGGTTTTCATGTTGAGTGCGTAGAAGCGTGGCTAAAAGACCATCCAAACTTGCCACTTTGTAGAACACCTATTTCTGGTGACGATCAAGACACCCGCAAACACACGGTTTACATAAAGAAGTTGTATGAGACCCCGGCTAGTTGGCTAACCAAATCATTTAGCCAGGATCCTGAGAGTTGCAATTACTTGAGATATCGCTTTGTTTTCTAAAGCGCACGAATTCACCACGCATATAGTTTTTTTTGGTAATCATGGTTTTCGACCTTTAGGCTGACTAATTCATGAGTTTGAGCCCGCCGTCATACAGACTCAGATCGGGTATAGCCCTAGGCTCCAGGAAGTTTGACGTGGTCAGTTAGCACACATATAGTTTTGGAACATAATTTTCATTTTTTTATGTTATACGGCCTGTTTTTGTTTATTTACTTCATACTATACACATGTAAAAGAAACTTTGGTTACATATATACTTTTTTGTAATTTCTTGCCTAATACTACTATAGCTCACTTTTGCGGTTTTACCAAACAATGAAGTAAGGTTAATTGTGATTCATGAATTATACTTGTAAATATTAATCATGACTTTTGGCGTAAAAGTGTAAATATTACTCCATCCATCCCAATTTGTTTGTCCACTTTTGACTTTTGAAGTCTTTCTTCTACAACTTTGACCTCAAATATTCTTTTTTTGTGTTGTATAATATTTGATGCAAAATATATGAATTGATTGAGTTTTAAATATATTTTTATTGGGTATAACTTCTATCAAATATTATATAACACAAACAACAAAATTTAAGGTCAAAGTTAAAAAAGAAAGACTTTAAAAGTTAAAAGTGGATAATTAAATTAGGACGGGGGAAGTATATTATGAAATGAAGATGGTGGTAAAAAGAGAGAAATTATTAATAAATGTCGGGTGAAAAAGTGCCATTTTTAATAGTCAATAATAATGCACACGCCCTCGCACGGATTTCATCAATTAAACGTTGCTTCTTTATCTTCCACAAAATAATAACGGTGAGACAACAAGTTTTGAAAAGGATATTTTCAGCTTTACTAGGCGACAAACTTAGGGTTTCAAATTAACTACTTGTTGGATAATGTGGCTTTTAGTATCATTCTCATGGTTTATAAGTACAGGGACTATTCCTGTACTTATTTCTTATAGTTTGGTATTTTTAGCTCTGTTTGACAGGTTTCTATTCATGAAGGGTTGAAGTGGAACTTGGCACTATATAAGCTCAAGACCCCAGCTCTCTCTCTCTCTCTCATAATTTCGTCTTATCTCTTTCACACAATTAGGGTTTTCTCTCTTTGAGCAGTCTTAAGTCTTTCATTGTTGTTATTGATCATCTTGATCATCTGGTATTGGTTTTAGTATAGTTTTGAGTGTTTGTAGTGAGGTTCATTGTATCTTTCAGTATTGTAGTGTGATAAACTGGATCCTTCTGAAGGGGACAGTTTGATTTCTTTTGTATTCGTCTGGTGAGCACACAGTTGTGGACTCATCTTCTTGAATTGTTAGTTAATAAATATATTCACCAAGGGGTGGTTGGCTGGGTGAGATCTGGTGTTTTGATTGTGTTCTTGATAGATCTGATAGTTTTAACACTACTACTTAAGATTGACATGCTGAGAACCTGATTATATGTTCTATATAAAGAGAAGTTACAGTATGTTATGGATAATTATTAGTGGATGTCCATATAGAGGCCCATGGCCCAGTTAGCTATTAGGGTTTTTTACCCTACTGTTTATATTATATATACCTCATGTATCTTTGACAATATTGATCAATTGAATAATACTTTTCATTCCCTCAATCTTGTGTTCACAACACGTTATCAGCACGCTCTAAAGATGATTTTCGATTGAGGTAACTTTTAAACTCTTCTTTGTATCTCGTTAGACCATCGATAATTTTGTTGGCTGCTGGTAATTATTATTCGATACATGCATGAAATCTGTCGTTACGAATTTATGTCGTAATTGATTTTTTTTTTTATTTCTTAAACATACAATTTTTTTTTGAACAAAACAACAAAACGTATCTATGGTGATGGTGTAATAACGCCCACTAATAAACATTAAATATAGATAAAATTTAACAACTGTGTTAATATAATCTATATATGTATTATACTGAAAGTCTTGCGAATCATACGTTTACAATTTGTTAAATATGTGTTAACTTTTCTGATATTTTATGTTAGCATCTACGGTTATGTGTGTTCTCCTATACATATGGTATGATATTATTGATTTTATTAAAATTGAACAAGAGATGATTAAACTTTAGTTGATTCATTGTGTTTTGTAGTATTACAATGCTATTATTCAGATTTTATTTTCAAATCTATGATTCTCAATACGAGTACACGTTTGTATTTTGTTTCTCCCAAATCAAACTTTTGTATAATATACTTTAACTAGTCGCATGATTTAATAGTTCAGATCGGCTAATTTTAAAAATATTACTGTATATTAGTAACTTAGATCTTGTATTTATTTGTACTCACTATAACTATTGATATCACCAATAATGGTGATGGTTAAAATATAATTTTGTAGCTTGATTTAAATATGAGATTAGTATCAAATCTAGAATGGTTGAGATTTGATTTTATAGTTACATGTATGTATTGTTTACTACCCTTAATATATAAATTGTTCCAAATATGTTTTCTCCGTTTACCCGGTTTAACTTATAAGAGACTAAGACATCAACATTTATTGTTGTAACTTGTAAACTAGGATTTTGATTTGGGTTATTAAGGTTTATGCGACAGGCTTGATGATTATTTTTCATCTTATATATATTCTTGACTGTGCTTATATAATTTGCATCTCATGTTACTAAATTTGGTCACAACTCATCTTCCAATTTAAATCAATAAGTTAAGGGTATCATACTATGAAAATCTTGATTGATGAAGACATAACATGGCAAGCTTGTTTCCTTTACTTATAAATTGAGTATACTTTTGATTAGCTTGGAATTCGTACATTGTTATTAGTCATATGGAGCATAAAATTATTAGTCTTGAACATGTCTTGCAACATATGTTTTGACTAAAGTTTCGTAATTATCTTTATAAAATAATGAAACTTTAATGAGATATTGTATGACCACTTCATTAATATATATAAAGTTATATTTTTGGTATAATATAGTTGAGCATCATCATGATTGATATGGAAATAGTGAATACACCAACTATAAAGTGAATGATTTTTTTTAATCAACTATATTTTGTGTTATTTCTTTGCATTAGACATAGGTCAAATAAGTTTTAACATTAGTTGGAAAATATTTAGCTTCTGCTCACTATCCTGATCATTACATTTAATGTATAATATTTATTAAATTTAATGCCTATTTATATAAGGTTTGTACATTGACATTAAGCTTGATACTAATGCATGTACGTGATATGCTTAATTATTTATTTGGAATTTTGGATATGTCTTAGTCTATGTGCGATAAGCTAACTATTGATCAGATAACATACGAATTATCATCATTTTGATATGCATATAACAATTTATAATTTTTAAGAAATGTAATTATAAATAAAGTGACGACTTAATAATATGCATGTTAATAGAATATCAATATTATAGCTGAACTTGGTTCTTATGCAAGAAATATCTTTATCAAGTTTGATTTTATGATTATTATGGTTATATGTAAGTTGAATCGATCTATATATCAATGTATGTTATTGCTTATATATATGTACTTGCTTGACATGGTAGTAAAATTAAAATATGAGCATCATTTTTGTGTTACATTTCGTATAACTATTGTGAAGTTTGCAATATTGTTGTCAAGATTCTCAAAGAATAACGGAGTTATTAAATATAAGAATAAGATATTTTAGTGGGCTCATACTGTGATATTCAGTTTAATGTATGCATGTGGCTTATTTTTCATGAGATTTTATTTGTTAGCATGTAAGACACTTGATTAATTGATGAATGACAAACTTTAATGGTATAAATAATGCTTTATTATTTGATAATGCTATAAGGTAATGTAATATTATATTAAACTATGTGAAAGCCATAAAAGAGCTTATAAGATTTTGATTGGAGAAATGTGATGTTGTAGTAAAATCTTCATATTATTTGCGGTTTACATAGAAAGTGCAATTTAAGCACATGTGGTCATAAACTACATGTTTATGAGCCAAGATTAATTGGCATGACCGGTTGGACCATCCCGAGTCAATGATGATGCGAATATATAGAAGAACCATAAGTTTCTTCAAAGATGTATTTGATTGTTCTCATTGGAAGTTAATTGTTCATCTGTCACCACCAAATTAAAGTAAGGATTTTGTCCTACAAAGTTTTGAAAAATAACATAAAGGGGATGTATGTAGGCCTATACATCCGCCATGTGGATCATTTTGAGTTTTAAAAATCGATGCATCGACAAAATGATCATCAAATACGCGATACAGTAAGCTTTTTTATTATTTTGAATGTGGTATTTTTCTAAAATCGATCCTTAGATCCAAATATATCATAATTTTATCTATAGAAAAGAATAATTACGGTCAAATTTGCCTAATAACATAAATTTCATGATCCTTTCAAAGGACACGTACGTATAGTCAAATTCGCCCAACAACATATATGACGCAAATAGAGGTCTTAGAAAAACATATATAGCTGAAGTTAGTTTTGGGCATGCATCATGTGAAGATTCAGTGGATACATAACATTAGTCATCATAGACATCCAAAAATATGTGGTAATGTGGTCCTCTTTCGCATAAAGCATATATTGATGCTTCTAATATAATGGCTCCTTTTGTAACACCTCAATTATATTTTCAATGTAATTAATGATTTAAATATATTTTAAGGCTTACAAGTTAACTCGCGTTATATTATAAGGTTCCGTATCGCATGGAAACAAGTTAATAATTAGGGAAAAAAGACTACTCATGTAATACGAGTAGTTTGACACTTGACACAAGAACTAACAACTTCGCCAAACTGTGAAAGTTAATTTATAAATCACTTATAAGCTTTCCGTAAGCTTAAGAAAACTCAGACACTTCATTCACATCTCCATCTTGCACATTTCATAGAGAGGGAAGAACTCACAGGACCATATTCCATTTGAAGGATTTTAGCAAGCTTCAAGTATAAGAATTAGTGCTAGCAAGGTTGACCCAAAATCTAGTGTTTCGCATAAGGCCATATTGACCCAAAATTTGATGTTAACGGGTCTAAATTTGTAGAAACATTTATGGGGCCGTTTGGTTTGATGATATGAATCACAATTGGTATGGGTTTGATAGTAGTAGTGGGCCTTCAAGAATGATAGATTCATACTATGCTCTTTTGCCTCTTTTGATGTATAGCCAATATATGGATTTCACCATACCAATTACCATGAAACAAACAACATATATCATTCTCATACTCATTCCTTCATTCTCATAGGCTCAAACCAAATGCACCCTATGTATTAGTCCAGTAAGGTTTTATATTCCTATTTGTATTGTGGCATATCAAGTATGACTAGTTTTGGTTAATGAAATGGATAACATCATGGTTCTTAAGAGGGTGTTTGGAATAACTCTATTTTGTAAAGCACTGTTTATACGTTTTAAATTTACGAAACTTACTTTTATACATGTCATATATGTTCTCCGAAGTAAATCTGGAAAATTTTGTAAGTTGACGGATTGCGTAAGTTCATCTTCCGGAAAATCATTAAGTTAAAAATGTTGCAGAGATGGACTTTAGCCATAGGTCATCCATTTGGCCGCCGGTTTTCAGCCCCAACAATAGGTCAAATGCCGTTGTCCGCGGTTTTGGGGGATTAAGTGCACCAGATTTTAAATTTTTTTATTTTTGCGAAATTTGGGCATTTCACGTCTCAATCTTGATCGAATTTGATGTGATGAAACAGTCATTAAAGAATTTTAATTAACTTCATAAGAGTATCCATTATGAGAGGTTTGGCAGCAGGTCTAAAAAACTTGAAAAGGTTTATATTTTATATTAATCACAGTGGAATTTCATTTTATACCTACGTGTCATGAAAAAGTCCTAAATGTTAGATCTCTTCATCTCAAGACATTTAATGCACGTGTTGTGTAAAACAATTATAAAACTTTAAGATGTTTATACCTTAGTAAAAATAGGTTTATTAACTTACAAAGTCTTAAACTTATTGATGTATGATAGATTGATAGCGTAGGGACTTTAGCCTACTTGGCTAAGACCCACATACTTTAGACTCGGCCCAAGCACAAGCCTGACACGGCCTAAGTCTGACAGAAGACTTGGAAAATACTTCCCAAGTAGCGATAAGGGAAAACATGCCTGACAAGCGTCTAGGCAGACAGTACACCTAACAAACTCGCAGGACCGACGAGCATCACGTGCTCTCCTCACTTCTTCTCTCGATGGCCACCAAGTGGACCATCAGAATACCTTTACGGCTTCTCACAACCCTAAAGGACTCCCTATAAATACTTGACCATTCCCTCAAATTGATCCAACCTAATCACAAGCAACACTTCCGACGTCCGCCATAGGAGCTCCACACCCAAGTCGATTATCTTCTCGGACAATTGACACAAAGCACTTGTGTCGACTCATGAGCGTTGCTCCAACTCGTGAATCTGGTCACACTTTTAGGTCTTTACCGAACGTGTGAAACTAAACGATCGATCGACCACCTCAAACCCACAAGACGTACCTTATGTAAACAATGTCACAAAAGAAATTTAATTTATAATGCTTCATAATGATTTACTATAGCGGATGTTCTAAGAAGTTAAATAAATAAATAAATGAATAAATAAAGTTTTAAATTTATATAGGATATCCGGATTGTTCAAACAAATTTACATACCTTATATTTCGTGCATCAAAAACATATAGGTGCTTGCAGAAGGGCTCGTGGACTCGTGGTAAATCGACCTACAATTGGTGTATATGTCTCACTCGATTAAGCCGGTCAAACTTTGAATATGAACGGCATGAACCTACAAATTCAATTGGGATTCAAGGCAAACAAATAATACATGCCCATATTTTGTAATTTAGTATTTGACCCTTACCCTAATCCTGTCTCTAATAAAACCTGAAAGTGACCCTCTCCTATGTACTTTTTACTTCGTACTTTACACGTATTTTCCAAAACCCTTTTTCTTATACATACAAGTATATATGTCCTCTCCAACAACTAAGCCCCAACACATTACAACTTCACTAATTAATTATCCCGAACTTGCAAATATGGATCAAGTACCAAGTACCATGAAGACAGAGATGACGGTGGCGTTTGTTGGAGGCACATTAACTTTTATGGTGGCTTTTCATATGCTTAGGCGACAACAAGCAATACGGTTACTTGAAAGCACAAAAAGAACCATGAAAATGGCTGTAGAGAAACAAAATGATGAAGACAATGGAGTTGTAGTGTGTGATTGCATAGTGTGCCTTTGTGAGGTGTTGCCAAGAGACGAATACAAAGTGCTTCCAAATTGCGACCATGGCGTTCAGTTCCATGCTCGTTGTCTTCATGCATGGTTAAAAGATCGTTCAACATGTCCCATGTGCAGAAGCCACATTCCTCGCCCATTGTCACAACGCTTACATAACTACTTGTGCGATCACCTTCTTGAACATGTCTTCTCTTATTGTAACTCTGCCTTAGATAATGTAGCTAGCTCAATAGGAGATTGTCACGACATTTGAGTGGTAGGTGTGTACTAATATATATTTACAAAAGCATCACCTTCAAAGTGATCATTTTTTGCATACATCAAATTAACTTATTCAATCTATCGTTTTTTAAACTGATAATTTATCCGTCTCATAATAAGTATCACGAACTTTTAGAACATCTTACCAACTATACTTCTCACAAATCAAATATCATATTTACCTACAAAACTTTATTCTCATTGGTTGAAATATAAAGTGGACACTTATTATCGTACAACTAATGTGGAGACTTTATATGAAACGTAATGAATATGCTTTTTTGAAAAAGAATGCGCGCTATAAGGAGACACGAAGGTTATGTAGTATGAATGATATTTAATAGTTGTCATAGATGGACGTTGAAGGAGACGATTGATGGAAGAGTATTAGACGTCACTTGCACTGTATATATGAATGGTGTGGTCATGCTCAATATCTGATCCGCTGTTTTGTCTTTGTTCAATGACGACATGTTGGTTATTTTCTTACCTGACTTTTGGGCTAATATATCTTACACATCCATCCACGACTATCTTTTTCATTATACTAAGTTACTCGCTAGCACGTCATAATTAAGAAACGTCATGATACAGTATATTATTACTGTACTTCATATAATACATGTGCTTCGTTTTACAAACCATAGGTTAAACAATCTCTTTTACCTTTTTTTTTATTCATCTAACAAGTCAAACAATGATATCTTTGAAACAGACAATCGATTATTTGCATGGTTAAGCAAAAAGTGTTGGAAAATTTAGTGCACTTGAGGGATGAGTTCACACCTGGTAATGGGTTTGGAGGTACGGAGTGTACACCCATTTGGTCCATGAACACCCTGACTCAATTGTGGTTATAC
>LBNU01000041.1:69228-98325 GCA_014162995.1 Artemisia annua
TGTTGTTATTTTTTCGCATGCAAGAGAAGGTGAAGTAAATTTGGGGACGGCATCTGTCTGGAACTTTAGTGGCACTTTGGAGGGATGACGTTCACCACCTGGACTGTAATGGGTTCTGGAGGTACGGAGTGGTACACCCATTGGTCATGAACACCGCTGACTCAGATTGTGTCCCCTCGTTACTAGCATGATTTCTGCTGGAATCTGCTGCTCAGTTGCTCTGCTGCTAGACCTCTGCTGCTAGACTCTGCTGCTAGACTCTGTTGCTAGACGTCTTACTGCTAGACTCTACATTGCTGATTCAAAGTGACTGCTGATTCAAGTGCTGACTCATTTGTTAACCAGCTGAATCCCGTACTATTATGGAACAGTATTATGTTATAAGGTTTTATGGGCGTTAATTATATAATTCCATGGGCGTAGGGTTTGAGTATTCTCTATTACTACAATAGAGGATCCATAAGTATTGCTGCATGAAACGATTAACAAAAACCCTTAAACACTGATACGATAGTAGGTTCATTGATTTGGTGCCTAAAACAAGAACATCACTTGGTCTTATCCCATAGCGAGCATATTCGTCGTAACCCAGGCATTCAGGGTCGAATGGTTTCTATTGGAAAGTGATACCCACGATTTTCAAGTGACATACCGGTACCTTCAGTTGATTATCTTTTACCCTGTTCTGGGAACAGCAGAAAACACTTAATAAACAACAAAAAGAAGTTGCTAGAATAGGAGATCGACATGTGAAAGGTCTTACACATCATGTCACGGCTGCCATCGATCTAACTCTAGGAATTAATACAAGATCGACATAGCCAGATAGTCACAACAATTCGGTCCTTGTTTTAATTTGACTTTTAGCTAGTGTTCCTGTCAACGTCTTCTTTTAATAATAATTTCGATTTTTTCTTTTTTAAAGGTAAACATATATCCTATATCATAAAGTTGACCATCTTTAATTTCAATACACCCGATCCCTTGCAAAATCATTTTAATTACAAAGTATACAAAGTAATCTTGTCATGCCACGTGTCCCCGCTCTTTTTTCACCCCAAGGACATGGATGTAATTTCACCATCTTCTAACGCTTTTTTCTCCTCTTTCCCTCTTTCTCTTTTTCTTATCTGATCTTCTTTCTATTTTCAAGATTTCCGGCCATATATAAACAATGATTTCCATTCAATTCATTCATTCATTCAATTTCACATTTTTGTTATTCTTTGATTTGTTCATATTTCGAATAAACCCTAAATTTACAAAATTTAGGGCTTTTTTGCTCTCAATTCATATTCGTTTAATCGAATCGTTAATTGTTCTTCAAATTGTGTTAATTGTTCATATCGGCTTCGAATTAGCCATCCGATCACTCAATTGGAAGACAATTAGGGTTCATATCTGTAAATTGGAAACAAGTGTTGGTTTTTAACCGTTTAATCGGTCAATTAGAAGTGAATTAGGGTTTATATTTGGGGATATGGCTCAAAGTGATACTCATGTGTTTAATCAAGGTAAATTATTTTTTGTTATCTGCTTATTTTTTATAATTTTTTTGATTCATCAGTTTTTGTTTTGCCGATTATCAGTTAGAATGAGGTTCATCAGTTATTTACTTGTTATCATGGTTTAGTTAATAGGTTGCGGATTTGAATAGATTAGAATGTGGTTCATTAGAATGATTTGTTAGAATAGATTAGAATGAGGTTCATCATTTATTGCTTGTTATCATGGTTTATTTAGTAGGTTGTGGATTGCATAGAATAACTTGTTAGAATATATTAGAATAAGGTTCAGCAGTTATTGCTTGTTATCATGGTTTAGTTAATAGGTTGCGGATTCATTAGAATAGCTTGTTTAGAATAGATTAGAATGAGGTTCATCAGTTATTACTTGTTATCATGATTTAGTTGATAGGTTGTGCATTCTATAGGATAACTTATTAGAATAGATTATAATAAGGTTCATCAGTTATTGCATGTTATCATGGTTTAGTTAATAGGTTGCGGATTCATTAGAATAGCTTGTTTATAATAGATTAGAAAGAGGCTCATCAATTATTGCTTGTTATCATGGTTTAGTTGATAGGTTGTGCATTCTATAGGATAATAAGGTTCATCAGTTATTACTTATTAGAATAGATTATAATAAGGTTCATCAGTTATTACTTGTTATGTGTTGTTTTTTGGTTTATCTGTTATTTGTTATCTACTATGTGTTTTAAGTTCATCAATTATTTTCCTGTCTTGTTTTTTTGATTCAACAATTAGTTGGCCTTCGGTATATTTTTTTTGGTTCATTAGTTGTAATTAAATTATCTTTTTAAGTTCATCAATTTTTTTTATAGGTAATGATTATGAACCTGTTCCATATTCTGTTGGTATTGTTAAAGAGTATGCGGATGAGAAGTTATGGATTCCTGATATTCCTGCTGGTGAGAAGCCGGCTTATGGTATGATGTATCATTCTTTGGAGCAGGCTTATGAGTACTACAAAGATTATGCGAAAAGAGCTGGTTTTGAAGTTCGTTTAGGTACACAGTATAAATATAAGGATAATAAGGACAATAATGCGGATATTAAATATTTTGTTTGTAGTAAAGAAGGTACAAATCCTGCCCCAAAAGTTGAAGCAAAGTCTAGTAAGAAGAAGAAGAGGAAACATCCGTCTAAGCGTACTGATTGTAAGGCTGCTTTTCGTGTGAAGCATATTGAAGGAAGAGGATATTGGTGTTATGAATTCGTTGAGGGTCATAATCATAGTCTAGTGAGTCACGAAGATAGCATTTTTCTGGTTTCATCTCGTGATGTTTCTTATACTCAGCAGGTTTTTCTATATCAAGCATCACAAGTGAATCTTGGTCCAGTGAAGGGTTTCAATTTACTTAGGCAGATTTATGGGGACTATGATTTTATTGGGGCTAGTTCGGCTGATTGTAAAAATTATAGGAGAGAGGCTGCTTGATTTCATTGGTAAGAATGATGCTCAGATGTTAGTTGAGATGTTGATGAACAAGAAGGATTTTCTGCCTAATTTTTCTTTTGAGTATCAAACTGGTGAGAATAACGCGTTGACGAATCTTTTTTGGGCTGATGAATATGCAAAAAGGAACTATTATGCATTTGGCGATGTTATGTCATTTGATGCTACATTCAGAACAAACAAGTAAGCTCTTTTTTTATATGCTTTTTTTATTTTTTAACTGATGAACATCTTATAAGTAATAAGTTCATCAGTATTTTTATTATAAGATAGATATTAATTTGAGTGTGAGTAGCTTTTGAAACTCATTGATCAGCTCAAACACACACAAACTTCGCCAGTATAAAAGTTAATTCGTGTTGCACATCATCTGGTTTTGGCAGTTCATGTGTGTTTGAGATGATCAATGAGTTTCAAAGCTTACTCACGGTCACCAGCGGCCATTCCTGGGGAAACATTTGAAGCTAGAAACATTTAAATAAACTTATTAAAGCTGTTGTATTTGATTGTTTATAAGCGATGCGATTGAAAGGTACTGCTTTTAAATGGTTCATCAGTTATATTATAATGGTTCATCAGTTATATAATAATGTTTATCATTTATTTTTGATAGGTACAAAATGGTTTTTGTACCATTTACTGGGATCGACAATCACAATCATTGTGTTACAAATGGAGCTGCGTTGTTGTCGTCAGAAACTAAAGAATCTTACATTTGGTTGCTTCAATGTTTTCAAAGAGCGTTTGTTCGAGCACCGAAGGTTATTGTGACTGATCAGGACGGAGCAATGAAAGTTGCTATAGAGACAGCTTTCCCGTTAGCTCGTCACAGATTATGCATGTGGCATATCATGAAGAAGTTGACTTCAAAGGTTTGTTCCCTAGTTTTATAGCTTCATCAGTTTTATTTTATCACAAGTTACAGGTTATCATAGGTTCATCTAATGTAGGTTCATCAGTTATGATAGGTTCATCAGTTATGATAGATTCATTAGTTTTTTGTCATGTGTTATCCTAGGCCCATCAATTATCATAGTTTCATCAGTTTTTATAGGTTCATCAGTTTATTTTAATTAGTAAATTATGTTCATCCGTTAGCTTTTAGACATCAACTTTTATATAATAATGTTCATCAGTGAGTTCTGTCCATCATTTAAATTTGATCTTGAATTTGTAGGTTGGTCCCAATTTAGCTCAAGATGAAACTTTTAAAAGAAGAATTTCAGATATTGTGTGGACTGATAGAATTGAGCCTGAAGAGTTTGAGGCTTTGTGGGAGCGTTTGTTAGTTAATTTCGATTTGAAGAGTCACGAATGGCTTTTAGATATGTATAATTTGAGGCACAAATGGATTCCAGCCTATTATAGGGATGAGTTGATGTCTGGTTTGATGCGTACTTCTTCTAGGTCTGAGAGTGAGAATAATGCCTACGGTCGTTTGACAAGTATTGATTTGACTTTGTGGGAGTTCTACAATCATTTTGATAGTGTGGTGGGTTGTCAAAGGTTTGCACAACGTAAAAATGATCATGACAGTCGGTATACAATCCAGATTTCCACACCGAACTTCAGATAGAAAAGGAGGCCTATGAATTATACACTCGGGCCATTTTCTTTGATGTTCAAACTGAGATTTATGCTTCGGTGATTGCATGTATGTCGGTTAGTGTTTCGGATTTTGATTCGGGCAAAAAATATGTTATACAAGATACTGGTGAAGATGAGCAGATTTCGAGGCGACATCGTATAGTGAAAGGCAGACCTCTTTATGATGTTTTTTATGAGGTAACATCTTTTTATTGACGGTTTTTTTTTCATCAGTTTTTAGTTCATCACTTTTAACTAGTTTTAGGTTCATCAGTTTTTTGTACTCAGCCACTGTATGTGCTATTTTCTTTTTTTTCAGGTCTTGTGTAAACCAGGTGAAGAATTATATCAGTGTTCGTGCAAACGTTTTGAGTCATATGGACTTTTATGTCGTCATATCTTTTATGTTCTTCGGTTGTCAAAGGTTAAAAACTTTCCAAAGAAATATGTGCTTAGGCGTTGATCTAAAGATTCATTACCACCTGCATCAGTCATTCAAGCGACCGGTGACTGCCCTGATATGATCTTGCGTGAGATATTCAGATCAGTTGAGTATTGTGTGAATCGTTATGCAGATGAGCCTGAGCTACTTCAAAAGTTCAGAGATCATCAGGTTCAGTTAATGGCGAAGGCAGATGCTGATGTTCCTTTGCCTAAAAAGACTAATAAACGTGATAGGATTGCTTCTATTCTTGGTGTGTCGCAACCGGAAGAGACGATTGTAAATGTTCCGAAGCAGGTTAGACTATTTATTCTCTTTTTTGTTATCTAGGTTACTTGATGAACATGTTAAATTTTTGCAATTTAGTTATATTTCTAGTTAGATATTATAGGTTCATCAGTTATTATAGGTTCATTAGTTATCATAGGCTCATCAGTTGTTCAACATATTTTTTGATCATTTTTATTCCTTTATTATGTGTTTTTAGCTGTTATGTTAAAATAGGTTCATTAGTTTTATGTTATCACATGTTAGGAGTTATCATAGGTTTATCAAATATAGGTTCATCAGTTATTATAGGTTCATCAGTTAATATAGGTTCATCAGGTTTTTTGTCCTGTGTTATCGTAGGCCCATCAGTTATCATAGTTTCATCAGTTTTTATAGGTTCATCAGTTCTGATAGGTTCATCAATTGTTCAACATATTTTTTGATCATTTTTGTTTTTTGGTCCAAAACAGGTTAGTACTAAGGGTTCGCGAAAGAGGATTAAGAGCAGTGTTGAACGTTCACTTATTGCAAGTGGGAAGCGTAGAAAGAAGAACTGTACAACCTGCAAATCTAGTATGAACGATCATAACCAGGCGAAGTGCAATGCCATCAAAGCTCAAATTGCTGCTAAGAAAGCTAGTGACAAGGCTGCTGCGAAGGAGATGAAGCAGAAGGCGAGATTGGTTGCCAAGAATGCGAAGTTGGCTGAGAAGACTGCTGCTAGGAATGCGAATTTGGCTGAGAAGACTGCTGCTAGGAAGGCGAAGTTGGCTGAGAAGACTGCTTGTGTAGTTACTTAATAAATGTGGTGTTTGTTTGATAAGAGTGCTCAAAGTAACTTTGATTTTTCTATTAGACAAATAAATGTGATGTTTGTTTGATAAGAATGTTTTTTTTTTAAATAATATTCAAAGTAAATTTGAATTGAGATAATAGTATTCTAGTATTCTATTTTGATCAAATTTATTGTTTAGGTTCATCAGTTTACTTATAAAATTGAGATAAAAGTTCTTCAAATTTTAGAGGTTCATCAATTTTTACTTATAACAGGGTCATCATAATTATCAAAGTTCCTAAAAAAAAGTTCTTCAGGTTTATCAAATTTTACTTATAATATGTTCTTTCTTTTAAGAGATTTTCATCAAATTTTAGAGGTTCATCATTTTTTACTTATAACAGGGTCATCATAATTATCAAATTTTACATATTAAAGTTCATCAAAAGTTAATCAAATTTATCAATTTTTTTCAGGTTCATCAATAAATTCAGGTTCATCAACAAACAAGAAATAAATTCAGGTTCATCAATTTTATTTAACATAACAAAATGATAGTTCTATTAAACTAAAATAACTTGTCCATAACAACCAACCAAAAAGTAATATTTATACTAAAACATTCACCAGTTAGATCAGGTTACTACTGCAAAAATTTTAACCATAACAAACTATTAGATCAAATTGTTTTTAGGTCTGTCAAAGAAGAGCGCTAGCTTCCCGTTCGAAATAATCGTTGGCACGTTCTGCAATATTCTTTTTTGACATCTGCTGGAGCGTTCGCTTTTCATTCAGAGGTAAACGATGATATTCTTCTACCTCGCTCTCCACTACATGTTTGGTTTCATTGTAGTCCGACAACAGAATCTTTGATAGGTACTTCTTTCTCAAGTCTACAATCTGTTGGTCTTGTTCAGCACCTTCTTTTACAAACCCAGCATCAAAGTCTTTTTTCCCTGAATAGGTTTCCATGTGTCTCATGGCGAAAATTCCACAATCAATGAAATTGTTTTTGGTTTGCCATGGCATTTTCATATTACCCACTTTGTAGCTGTTCAGTTCTTGATAATTTGGATGCCCATTGTCTTTCAAGAACTTTATAAATTGATATCTCTGTAATAATAAATTAAAAACAATGAGATTCAATTTAACTACGTTGATGAACATACATTTAATATACTTAACATTCTTACCAAATTAACCAGCTTTTTCTGATATCTATCCTTGACTGATTGTTTGTGATCCATGTTGTCAAGAATATGGATTTGAGGTTCTTTCAAGTTGAAACAGACGACATAGTAGTGATCGTCTCCGAGCATCATCGGGAAAAGCGCCTGTTAAACATAGAGGTTCATCAATTATTTACAATTAACTATAGGTTCATCAGTTTTTTTAAGGTTCATCAGTTATTTATCTTAAACAAATTAGTAAAATAGAAGTGCTTACCAGGTCAATGTCTTTGATAGATTCATAAACAGGAGACAAAAACAAAAGATTCTTCATGTTTTCATTAAACTTTTGTGTGAGTACTTTCGGGTTGTGAGTCATATTCGCCATTTCTGCTGTCTATGGTTCATCAATGTAAGTCAAAGCATATGTACATGATTTCAAATATTGAATCATAATAGATTTTTGTAACTTACAATCATTGATGTGTGGCCATATAGCTTCTTCAATGATCCTACGTTCCTTTTCTCTTCTGCCATGTTATGTATATACGCCCACATATCAATCACTCCTGTACTGATTTCATTCCATTCTTTGAAGCTCTCAAAGTGGATTTTTTAACCGTCAACAAAGTATGAATGAAATAACACATCACAGCAATTTCATTTTAAGATAATATTTTAGAAAAATAAAGAAACTACTTATTATAGAAATATGATTTTTAAATTGATGAACCTAATATATATTACTTACTCCAGTTCTCCTCTTGCAGCGAATATTGTTTCAGCCACCTTTCTTTCAATGTCTTGTACTCTGTTCTTCATCACAACGACTCTTTGTAAATATGGAGATTTTAGAGATTCAGCAGGCTTCGTTTTTCTTTTTTCTCTTATATTTTCCAAGTCTTCTTCACCTTCTTTGATATTCTTTGTCGTTTGAGGAACTTTAAGCTTTCGAGCAATTGTGTTGAAAGAATTAAGTGGCGTGGAAAAACCTTCATCTACTGTTTCATTCATTCTTAATTTTTCTTCTGCTGATGGGGGAGCATATGATATCGGTGTTATCATCTTTGGGGATTCTTCATACTGTGGGGAGGAGTTTTTACATTTTTGTGATGTTTTTTTCATTTCTAAAGTTTCTTCTTGAATTCTTTTCCAAAGATTGTCATCACTATTCTCGCTCAACAATTCTGAGGATGTTTGCAAGAACGGTGTCTTTTTTAGCAACTCATCCAAGATCTGCTCCGAGACTTTCTTGTTTTCATACAAAACCAAAGCTAAAGACTTATTCTCAAATTGCTCCGTCTTGAATATCGGGAATTCTGGCATATGCATCTGTTTTCAGGTTTAGTTTCATCAGTTATTTTTCATAAAACAAATAAATTATAAGTTCATCAATAAGGTTATTACCTGACGTTCAATCTTTTCATATTCTTTCAAAAAGGCAGGATCCATGAACATTTGAGTTAACGTTAACTCTGTCTGTTTGTCCGTCTGAGGTACATCTGTTAACTCGAAGCCATGCTTCATTTGAGGTTCATCAGTTTTTTTAGATGCTACCTTAGCCTCGGAGCCATCCTTTGTTTGAGGTTCATCAGTTTGTTTAGATGCTTTCTTTGCCTCGGAGGCATCCTTATCATCACCCATCGTTATCATCAGCATTGAGCTGTCATCTTCACTTTTTAAGCTCTCAAAAGTTGTCCTGTTTACCAACCTGTTCATCCAGTCTCGGACTTCCAACAACGATTCATTTCCGGGGTACATCTCCAATCCAGCCCTTAGCATGTCATCAATATTAATTTTCATCTCTTGAAATAAGCATAACATGTTCCTCAGTGAGTGATTGAATTCCTATCATTAATATAATCAAATAAGTCTCTGAACCTATATTAATATAAAACTGATGAACCTATATTAACTGATGAACCTATAATAACTGATGAACCTACATTTGATGAACCTATAATCAAATAACATTTTAAAGTTATTATTGCTTTTAGTAAGTCTATAGATTTTTACCTCAGCTGATTTGAATTGGGAATACTCCCCTTGAAACTCTAAAATCATTGCGGATAACTGTTGTTGGGTGAGCTTAATACTTGAGGATGAAGGTTCATCATTTCCATTTTCAGGTGTTTGATCGGTTCCGGTCATTTGTTCAGCAACTTCAGTGTTTTCATCAGTTCCGGTCATTTGAATATCCTCATTTGTTCCGGTCATTTGAATATCATCATCTGCTAATTGATGAACCAATTATAAGAAATTCAAATATACACAAATTTTTTGGCGATAATATGTAAGTTATGAAACATAATAGATTTTTACCGTTTGCCTGTTGATCAACCCATTGATGCTCCTCAATATCATCTATATGAACATCAGCCACTTGCTCACCAACGTCATCTGTCTTTGGAGATTTTGATGTTCTTCTCCTTTTGTATCCAACAATGTTTTTAAACAGGTTCATCGAATAGCGGTTTTTAGGAGATAGTGAACTCCTTTTTGTTTTCTGTTTTCTTCCCACATGTTTTACACCATTTTTCATAAGTTTTTTAAGTTATAACAGGTTCATCATAAAGAATTTCTAGATACGAACCTTGTTGATCATTTTTCCCCCCTGCTTCTTGTGGCTTGACTACCAGCGTTTGTTGGATTGGTCCATCAGCCACTAAGTTTAGATACAACTTTTTTTTAGGTAAATGTTTAAAATAACAATATAATATGAGGTTCATCAGATTATAAAAGTTATTTTTTTTTCAAGTTCATCAAAAGTTCAAGTTCATCAGATTTTACATATTCAAGTTCATCAAGATTTTCATCAAATTTTTGAGGTTCATCAATTTTTACTTATAAAAAAATAATATAATATAAATAATGTCTATATACATACCTTCTTGATAATTTCAAAGTTCTTTTTAAGGTTCATCAAAATTTACTTATAAAACAATAATATAATATAAATAATGTCTATATACATACCTTCTTGATCATTTTCCCCCTGCTTCTTGTGGCGTGACTTCCAACGTTTGTTGGATTGGTCCATCAGCCTTCTTTATCGGCACATCGCTATCTTTTATCGGCACAATGTTAGCATCTGAATTTAGACACAATGTGTAAAGATTCAATCATCCATAAAAAACACATTATACGGGACAGTAAGTGATGAACCAAATAAAATAATAGATCACACCTTCAATCATGAGTATTCCAGGCTTTATAGGAGAGTTATCCTTCAAACGACGTCTAGACCAATTTGGTCCAGCATTAATCTTTAATTTTTTCCTGCAGCTATCAACATCTTGCTCTTCATCATCATCTTGAATTTCAGCTCCAACATTCTCTATATCGTCTTCATCATCACCCTTCGTTTCTTCCTCTAATTGAATTTCTGCTCCAGCATTCTCTATCTCTTGTTCATCATCATTCTCTGTATCATCATCATCATTATTCTCTGCAGCTTCATCATCATTATTATCTTCATCATCATCTTTCTCTGCATCATCATCCTCTTGATCTTCTTCTTCTTCTTTATTTTCCTCATCATTATTTTCTTCTTCTTTTTGATCTTCCTCCGATTCTTCTTTATCCTTTGCTTTTTCATCTTTAGGAGCTCTTCCTTTTTTGATTTTGCCAAACATCATCTCTTCCAATTCTTCCAACTTTTCTGTTTTCCGGTATTTAAACGCTAGGATTTTTGGTTTCTTCAGCAGTGAATTGGCAAATATCACCTGCAATTTTAAGTGTAAATCTTAGATTAAGAAAAATGTAACTAATGAACCTAATAACCTAACTGATGAACCTATAACCTAACAGATGAACCTATAACCTAATTGATGAACCTATAACTTAACTGATGAACATAAAGTATATAGTAAATACCTCCAATGGCAAGATTGGTCCATAGAATCGCGTTCCCGGTCTCCAATTTTTTCTTTCGTCCTTCAAATTATGTAGCACATACTCGCACCAGTCCATTTGTTTCACAACCTCAAGATCAGTAAGAGAAGGGATGACTCCAATATTCAAAGTCCCCATCGTTCCCACATAGGACAAAATAGTACAAAACAATGATATTATGTTCTTCAAAAATAGGTTTCCACTATCATTTTTCCTAATTTGATTCATAATTACCGGCATCAAATTTTTATTTGCATAAAGTCTAGAAACACCCTTGAATTGTTTTTTCCATTCTATGTATGCTTCATTTGATCTTTTCTTAACAACTTCACGCACATCAACTGCAAACTGACCCATTGGGAATCCGAGGGTATGGTGAATTAGCTCAGGGGTTATGTGTATAGTATCACCAAAGACGGTTAGATTTCCAGATTCAGCATCAAACCTCTCAAGCAACCAATACCCTAAACGACTTGGCATGACATTAATTTCAAAGTCTAACAAAGATTTAAAACCCATACTTGAAATTGCCTCTTTTTGGTCCGTGGTTATTTTCTGAATGGTATCATATAATGGACCAGGAGAATTTTTTATTTTAATCATTGGAAATTTTTCTTGGTTAGGTGGGAGAATTTGGCGAAGACTTAATCCAGTCTTAAGGTCTTCAGAGAGGACAGGTTTGGAAGTTTTTGATGAACCTGAAGGTTTTGAAGGTTTGGAATGTTTTGATGAAGCAAAAGGTTTTGAAGGTTTTGAAGGTTTGGAAGGCTTGGAAGGTTTAGCAGCGATTTCAGGATTTGAAGAACCCCGTGTTCTTTTAGGAACCGGTTGATCAGCTTTCGATGAACCCAGAGTTCTTTTATTAGTAAACGCGTGTTCAACAAAATCGTCATCACTTGGAGAATAGGATCTTAACGTCATAGGCTTCTTTCCTATCCAATAAAAATAAACAACTGATGAACTATCTTTCAATGAAAAATAACAATAAACACTTTTTTCATGATAACAAGCAATCACTGATTAAACAAGAGAATCACTGATGAGCCTCTTTTTAATCTATTTTAACAAGTTATTGCAATGTATCCGTAACGTACTAATTAAATAATGATAACAACAAATCACTGATGAACCTCTTTTTAATCTATTCTAACAAGTTATTGCAATGTTTCCGCAATGTACTAATTAAACAATGATAACAAGTAAACACTGATGAACCTCTTTTTAATCTATTCTAAAAAGTTATTGCAATGTATCTGCAACCTTCTAATCTAACCATGATAACAAGCAATCACTGATAAACCTCATTCTAATCTATTCTAACAAGTTATTAAAATGTATCCGCAATGTACTAATTAAACCATGATAACAAGAAATCACTGATGAGCCTCTTTTTAATCTATTCTAACAAGTTATTACAATGTATCCACAACTTCTAATCTAACCATGACAACAATTCTAATCACTGATGAACCTCTTTTTAATCTATTCTAACAAGTTATTGCAATGTTTCCGCAATGTACTAATTAAACAATGATAACAAGTAATCACTGATGAACTTCTTTTTAATCTATTCTAAAAAGTTATTGCAATGTATTTGCAACCTTCTAATCTAATCATGATAACAAGCAATCACTGATAAACCTCATTCTAATATATTCTAACAAGTTATTAAAATATATCCGCAATGTACTAATTAAACCATGATAACAAGAAATCACTGATGAACCTCTTTTTAATCTATTCTAACAAGTTATTACAATGTATCCACAACTTCTAATCTAACCATGACAACAATTCTAATCACTGATGAACCTCTTTTTAATCTATTCTAACAAGTTATTGCAATGTATCCACAACTTCTAATCTAACCATGATAACTATTCTAATTACTGATGAACCTTTTTTTAATCTATTTCTAACAAGTTATTGCAATGTATCCACAACTTCTAATCTAACAATGATAACTATTCTAATCACTGATGAACCTCATTCTAATCTATTCTAACAAGTTATTCTAGTGAATAAGCATGCTACTAATCTAACCATGAAGGCATGGTAACTGCTGAACCTTATTTTTATATATTGTAACTGCTGAACCTCATTCTTATCCATTCTAACTAATAATCGGCAATAATCGGCAAAACAATAATTGATGAACCAAAAACTGAAATATACATGTAAAAGCTGGCCGGTCTTTGAATCGTTTCGATCTCTTTTCTCCCAAGGTTGGTCTATTTTTTGAAACATCCTTCCTGCTTCCAGATTCTAAAAAAAATAATAATAAATCAAATCATATTATCAAAATAAATAAATAAATAAACTGATAAAAAAATCCTAATTCTTTATGCATGCATTTTATATTCTAAAAAATTCTAATTATTATGCAAAAACTAAAATTAAAAAAATAATAATAAAATGCATATTTTTTAAAAGCAAATCCATTTGTTCATCATTTTTTTTCTAAAACATTACGCATGCAGTTGGATTAATTAAAAAAATAATTAAAACATAAATGAAACCCTAATTTTTCATTTTAATCTATTCCTTACCAGTTGGATTCTTCATTAATCAATTAGAAATGATCGGAAAATGAAACCCTAATTTTTTCCCCAAATTTTGATCGCGATTTTTAGAGAGAGTGATGAAATTGATTTTAGAGAGAGTGAGTGAAACTTTTGGGGGTTTAGCAGCGTTTGGATGGAAGAGAGAGAAGAAACTTTTTGGGGGTTAAATTACCGTTTTAACCTTTTTTTTGGAAAGTAGCGATTTGTTTTTCCTGTTTGAATTAGAAATGTTAGATTGGTTTTGGTCAAATAGTTGACTAATCGGATGGACTATATTACTTTGTAGACTTTGTATTTTTTTTTGTCCCCTTTATAGGGGATCGCACCTCTTAATTTCAATGAATTTGTTATTTTGATACTTATGAATCATCTTGTCTTTTTCTACAGTTTACCCTACGTACATATAGAGGGTTTTTTCTTTTTTTTNAAACTATTTTTTATTTTTTATTTTTTATTTTTTTTTATTTTTTTTTTATTTTTTTTTATTTATTATTATTAATTTTTTTTTAATTTTTTTTTTTTTTTTTTTATTTTTTTTTTTTTTTTTTTTTTTTTTTTTTTTTTTTTTTTTTTTTTTTTTTTTTTTTTTTTTTTTTTAAATTATTTTAGTATAACTTTTGGCTTTTTTTAGGAAAGGTTTTCCGTTTTTCTATAACGTGTCATGGTGCCACATGTTTAAAATGAACTAAATTTACCATAATTAAATATAAGTTGATATTAGTATTTTTCAAAACAAAAATAATAAAACTAAAAAAGTAAAAATTAGCCAAGTTTAACATCATTATACATGAAAATAAATTTAATTTAAAAAATAGCTATGTTTAATTAATACTTCTGAACCCAGGTCTCCGTGACACACGTTAGCACATCCCGTGTAGGAATTACTTCAAATTTACTATATTAATTCTAAACAAAGCTCATCATTGAGGACTCAACAATCTCGTAGATATTACTTCTAAACAAAGCTGAATATCGAATGTTTATTACTCCTGTTGTCCTTAAATACATGTCTAATATACTACTCTTAGTTTGTCCTAAAATAAATAAATTACAATCAATCGAAATATTTATACACTAAAAGGAGTGAAATGTCTATACTTTTCTAAAAATGTGTATTATTATCAAAGTTTACACTTATTTTTAAAATGGATGAAAAACAAATAAAAATATAGGTTGGGGCAAAATAAAAACCACCGAGGTGAAGAACTGGACCTAAGGATGGAAACGAGCCGAGTCGAGTCAAAGCCTGCTAGAGCTCGAGCTCGGCTCGTTTATATATATAAAACTCGACTTCGGGCTTGAGCTCGCTTCGAGCCTCATATTCAAACCGAAACGAATATTTAATTCGGTTAAATTCGGTTTTAACCAATTTGGTTCATTTATAAGTTCGTTTAAATTTTATTTGATTCGGTTCGACTTCAATTTTGGTTCCGGTATTAACCAAATTGTGAACACCCCTAAGTTTTTGGGTGTAGATGATCCAAAAGACCAGTTAGTAATAGAGGTGCAAGTTTGAAACCGGTTTTTTTTTAAACCGCAACCGGTTTTCTAAAAAACCGGATCTGTTTTTTAAAACCGAACCGGTTAGACCGGTTTTGGGTTTTTACCCCATACCGGTTTTTTACCGGTTTCAAACCCGGGTTTACCCGGTTTTTAAAAAAAACCGGTTTTAACCGGTTTTATTTATTTATTTTTTATTATTTTTTTTTAAATATATGCACGTGGCCCGTTAAAAAAAAAAGTTACCATTAAAAAAAACCGGTTTTAACCGGTTTAAATTTCAAAATATAGCCGTTAAAAAAAATAATAAATAAATAAAAAAAATCTAGCCGTTATAACCGGTTTTGACCGGTTTTAATTTCAAAATCTAGCCGTTTAAAAAAAAATAGCCGTTATAACCGGTTTTGAACGGTTTAAACCGGTTTTTTCCGGTTTTTTGTGCTTTACCGAGGCACGGCTAGTAAGCCATATAGCCGTTTTTTTTGGGTTTTTTGATGGTTTTTGATGGTTTTAAGCAACTATAAATAGAGGTAATGAGTTGGGGTTGAAAACACATAAAAAACACTCTCATTTCTTTCTCTAATCTCTCAAAAACGCTCTAAATCGCTAATTTGCTACAATGGAAAACACACAATCACAACAAGCTTCCACTACTCCCTCCGTTGCTACTAGCAATGTCCGAAAACAACATTACACAAATGAAGATGTTGAACATGTTAGACCAACTACCCGAAAAGGTGATGTGTGGTCTAATTTCGATATGTGTGTTATGAAAGATGGTAACGTAAAGGCGCGTTGCCACAAATGTGGGAATTTTTATAGCAAAGACTCTAACACTACACTTAGGAATCATATTGGTAGTTGTAAGGCGGTTCGAAATGATAGTTCGCAAGGTACTATTGGTGCGGATGGTCAAATTTTTATATATGATGCGGATGCGCTTCGAATTGATTTTTCGAAGTTTGTCATTCAACAAGGGCTTCCATTCAATCACTTCGACAACGTCAAGCTTACGGAGATCATCAAAACGAGGCTACAACCGCGGTATCAACATGTAAGTCGTACTACTCTTAGAAGTGATGCTTTTAAATTATGGAAAACGGCTAAAAATGAAATTATAGAAGGTTTTCGTCAATATAAATATGGTGTTTCTATAACTACGGATACTTGGACCGCACCACATGGTAATGCAAATTCATATCTTGCCGTTACGGCTCATTGGTTTAATCCCGAATCTTGGTTATTAATGAAACGGACAATCGCTTTTAAAATATTTGGTTATCCTCATACGGGATGTAATTTAAGAAAAATTTTGCATGACACTTTAATTGAATATAATTTAGATGATAAAGTTTTTACGATTTCACTAGATAATGCATCAAATAATACTAGAGCTATGGACTTGTTAAAATTACGTGTAAAACCTATTTTAGATGGTGCTTTTTTTCATTCCCGTTGTGTTGCTCATGTTATAAATTTATCCGTACAAGCGGCATTAAAATATGTGACGATATATATACGAAATTTAGGGGTTTATTAGGATTGATATATAAATCGAGCAACGAACGACAAATAAACTATAGAAGTTTTCGTAAAATGTGTAATGAAGAACCTTTAGGACCTTGCTTTGATAATAATACTAGATGGAATTCTACTTGCATGATGTTTGAAAATATATTACGACAACGTGCGACTTTACATGCTTTTAATCAAAGACTTATTAATAAAAATATGTCCAACATAATACTAACCGACCAAGATTGGGATAAACTAGAGCAGTTAACTATGTTTTTACAAGTTTTTAAAGAGGCAACAACTATATTATCGGGTGTTTATTACCCCACTAGCCCATTAGTTTTAAAACAAATTTATGCTATGACGGAAAAATTATATGATTTAAAATCCTCGCTTTCACGAATGTTTAGAAAAATGGTTAAAATTATAAAAAAGAAATTTATAAAATATTTTGCTAGTTTACCTTTGGTTTTTACTTGTTCCGCCGCACTTAATCCATGTTTAAATGTTGGAGGTGTAGAACTTTTAATAAGAAAAATAATGGAAAATTTAGGCTTATCTTTTGGGTTAGACGGTGATGACGCGAACTATATAGAATCTCAAATTTTTAGATTTAACGATCATTTTCAAAAATTGTTTGGAATTTATGCAACAAAATATGGTCACCAACAAAACTCAATTGTTGACCAAATGGGGGCCGGATCGTCACGAATGATAAGAGACATTAATATAAACCTTTATAATTCTTTATTTGAAGACGCTACAAAGCGTCAACGATCATCGGCCCCAACAAGCGAATTGGGACAATATATGACTACAAACTTTTTATGAACTTTAAGTCCCAATGAGTTTGCAAACTTTGACATTTTGGCTTGGTGGAAAGAAAGGGAAATCCAATATCCGGTTTTATCCGCTATGGCTCGTGACTTATTAGCGGTCCAAGCTTCGACGGTAGCTTCCGAATCGGCGTTTTCGGTTAGTGGTCGAATTATATCGGATAGAAGGACAAGACTAACATGTGAATCCGTGGAAGTATGTGTATGTTTGAAAGATTATTTGGACGGAGTAGATAGGATACAACATGTTTCATCGTTGGAAGGTCCAATATTAGATAAAGATGTTGAAGAAGGTATAATAAGAGAAGAAGAAGAAGCGGGGATATCACCTTCGTCTTCGACTTCGAATACCGAAGGCGAATTAGATGAAGGTGAGTTTGAAGAATTTGAAGTTGAAGATTTAGATGTACAAGATTTTTTGGAAGAAAATGATCTTGATGACGACGACTTGAGTGATTAGTTGAGTTTAACGGGTGATGACAATGCCGAAGCTCGATATACTTGATTACACTAATATGTTTTCGGGTGATGGCCATGCCGAAGCTCGCAAAATATATTAGTATTTATATGTTTTTATGATTGTATTGTTTAAATAAAAGTTATGATTGTATTTTTTTAGTTGTATAATTGCATTGTTTAAATAAAAATTGTGATTGTATAATTGTNATAACCGAAAAAAAAATCCGAATCCGAAGATTTATAACCGAAAAAACGAACCGGTAAAAAACCGATAAAAAACCGATTTCGAAAATTTGTAACCGTAAAAAACCGATTCCAGACATTTATAACCGAAAAAAACCGACTTCAAAGAAACCGAACCGAACTGAAACTGGTTTTTAGACAAACCGGTTTTTTGAAAACCGGTTTTCTAAAAACCGAAAACCGGTTAAAACCGGTAAATTTGCACCTCTAGTTAGTAACTAAAGCCGCTTTAAGACCCAACTGGGCCACTATTAAAATCGTAACTGGTCACATTAAGGCCTAGCCCAAAGATTGGTCACCTTTTTTTGTCGTAATGTCGATCATTTTATGAACGAGTTGGGCCCCGGACCGCCGCGTTGCGGCGGGCCGTTGTAGTTAGCGTTTTTATAACAAAAGAAAACATATTAAACATAACCAACACAATCTCCAGCTTTAATAACAATGAATTAATGTTTTACAACCGACCTGAACAAAACATAGTTCCACCACTAATGGTTTACAAAGTTAAGACATTGACCATAATTGTGCAAGTACTGTGACTTAAGAGACGAATGCAGAAACAGTGGAGGCATGCTGGTCTAGGTTTTTCGGCTTCGTTTTCTTCTTCATAGAATGAACATCGTCCTAGAAGGTCACAACTGTGGGTTGTTCAGTGAATGGGAAGCAAAGTTTCCATATCAACATTGAACGCTTCGCAGAACCTATTGGCTTTCAATTTTTGTTTGCTTTTCAGCTTTCTTTCTAGCACCATAATCTTTGACACAATTCTATCCGAGGCCAGCTATCCAGCTTTGTAGAATGAAAGTTGGATGCATAAAGGGTAAATTGCTTGCTGCCTGCACCAGTAAGCAAGAAAACCATAATTCCAAGACTAAGAAACTACAAATTTGATACAATAAATAACTTGAAGCATAACTAATAAGCAATCTGAAACAAAACAATATATCAAGCAAATCAATGTTCTCTTTTTCAAGGATTCTAGCAATTTTTGAAAATATGCAAATCCAAACATCATTTCCAGTAGTACATTAATTAGCTTTTTGTACTAATCAAATTCTTTTTACACAATAAGCAAATCGAAACACCATTTTCATGAACTTATGTCAACCAACTTATAAATGGCAATTTGTACGCATAAGCATAAGTAGGAAAACTTACCAAGGCCAAAGAGTCACTTATTGGTAACCAAAACGCAAAAGTTTGAGACCAATAACATTAGCACTTTACTATCTTAACAACCTTAGTCCAAAATCACTCATTCATGCAAAGTAACCATTCAAACGTGGTATAGCAAGACGAAATGAAACTAACCTGGCAGTCCAACAGGTTTCGTTCATGTCCATATGAAATCTGAAATTAACATAAAGGATTAAAACTACGACAAATAAGGCTCAGATCTGCCATGGCTGCAACCCAGTTCGTGTGTGGTTACCCCCAAGTTATATTCCAGGTAAACAATCGTCATGCTAATTAAATAAATCAATGTCATCGCAACCGTATTAGTCAATATGTAACTGATTATGGTAAACGACGTCGTTTACCAAGGGTGTTTAACTAAATCACAGGCTCAGCTCAGATTAGGGATACAATCGAAAAAGACGATACATCCGACATGGTCTGCAGAAGTAATAAACTGCCTGCCAAGATACGGATCGACAAAAGAATACATCCGCCAGGCTGCAAAAGCTAATAATATTCTTGCCAGAGATACGGAGCATCTCAGTTTTGTCGAGGCCGTTACATGCTCATCACAGCCACTTATCCAAGACAGTATAAGACATTGCCTCGCCAAGGTGCGGAGCATCTCAATTTTATGAACCTACTGACACGCATCACAGCCTCTTACAATGACATACTAACACACACAATTATAAAAAAATGGTCGAAACTGCAATAAGTAGAATACCAGTAAAACAAATATATATATATATAATATATATATAGTATATATATATATATATATATATATAATATATATATATATATATATATATATATATTATATATAATATATATATAATATTATATATATATATAATATATATATATATATAAATATACTATATATACTATATATATATTACTACTATATATAATACGCCATCAAATCCGTTGGCGTTTTGACATCTTGCAGCATCACAAACTGATTACCGTTTTATGGTGCTGGGTGCAAATTTTTTACAGCCTGATAGATGTACAACGACCCAATAGGCGGTGGAGGGAAAACATACGGGCTAATGAAACGGGGCTTGGTTACCAGGCTAAAAAAATGAAACGGGCCCAATGCCACTTAAACGACGTAGTATCTGATTGTATATAATATATATAGTAATGGCTTGTAGGTATGTTGCATAGGCCATTCACTTAATCTTATTGTTCAAACACTGCTGCAGGCCCTCATACCAGAACCTGCAACAACTGTACAATTCAAGATTAGTATAACTCAATTTAGCACCGTTAGAATTGAGGCATATACACCGTCGACACAACATAATATAGCACATATACAGCAAGTACCTTGGCATCTATTTCCTCTGTAGTCCCCGTATAAAGCTTACGCCCAACTGGTCCTACCAGCTTCTTTATTAGGTTGTTCCTGTAAAACCATATTAAATTGTTAAGTAACTACAATTTTAGAACTGTAGAATAACCTATATGTTTCATCGTCATTCGCTCCTGAAAATCTGTATCTTTGTTGTCATCACTCCTGAAAATCTATACGCTAGAGGAAATAAGTCATACCTTGTAGGAGTATTCATCATTGCTTCCGTAAGTGTAAGAATAACAACGCCTGTTGGTGCGTGAAACATGTTGCAGGACACAAACAACCAATATCAGGCGTTGCACCTTGATAAGGTGTTACATGTAGAACGTACAAAAGGGAAGCGTATATATTCAGAATAAATAAGATGGCAAACCGACGTAGTTTGCTAGCTCATTATAAGTGTATATACAAACATAGTTTTAGAATAATCGCACCTTGGAAGAAACTGGATAAGGATATCCTTGTGTAAAGACCACGGACCACACAAACAGGCCAAAGGAGGCTATGATATTTTGGCGCGAAAGCCAGCAAGCAAAATGACATAGTTCGCTTACTGATTTAATGTATACTTATAATTATAATCACTTAAAAGGCAACCGACAAAACGAAAGGGCAGTTGGCCACCATACCCAGTTACGACGTAACCTGCAATGTGAATCATACGAATACTAATTAAGAATAACTCTGGCGTACAAAGAGACATCCGCGTAGGGTTAATGCCTAAAAAATTTTGATTACAAAACCATTAAGGGGATGTTTGTTTAACCTTATACATGACTTATGAGGCTGTTTGTTTTTCGGCTTATACGTGGCTTATGGTTTATGAGACTTGCAGCCTTATATAGGTTTATCACGATACGATAAACTTATATAAGCCCATAAGCTTCAAACTAAGTAGCAAAATTGGGGCTTATGAAATATAAGCCGAAATCAAATAATCTCATAAGGCCACATATAAGCTTAAAGAAACACCGTGAAAATAGAAGATACTCTTTGTGAGATGAACTAACATTGTAGAAAATTAAGTTAAAATTGGTAATAAGTCCTTTTTACATTAGATTTCGAATGTTTGATACTCCATTTCGCTTCCCAGCTAATACGAAGCTCAATATCAAAACTTATTTGTTGGATCTAGATAATTAAAAGCAATATCTGTCTGTAGAAACATTAGAAAGCTAATTAGAAGATAGAGCAAAATGCACACCTCACTCTTCAAGGCCGAAGCTGCGGACCCATAAGCTCCTCTCAGTAGGAATCGCCGGCTGTGGATCAGTTGTAGCCCACATCTGCCTGAAGTCCCATAAACAACCCGCAAATAATAATAGCTTCTAGAATAGATACGTGTAGAAAATATTGAACTACAAATATAAGGATACAAAAGTTAGCTTATGAATCGAAGGCACTCGTAAAACATTTTACTTGATTAACCGCTCAGTGCACAAAAACCACAAACCCTAACACAAACACAAATGCTAATTAATGGTTCTGTAACCCCTAATTGTTCAGATAAAAAAAATTAAATAACCGAAACCCAATCATACAAATAAAATTAAACAACTTAAACCCCAAATTGTTATTTAACCATTAAAACACAAACTTTAATCAAAATTAATGTAACAAAAAAACATGCGTACCTCCAAATCCGTAGCGTTCATAGTAGGTAAGTAATTTTCGTATTCAAACCTTGCGGGTAAATCGTCGGCCACAATCGATCGAGTAGCCACCTACTTGTGTAACGCGTAACAGTTGGCTGCATCTCTTAGCAACTGATTTTCGAGTTGAGGAACAGATCTAAAAATCTGTTGTGTTTTACTGTTCTGATGTTTCTGGAAGTTGGAAGAAGCAAACTGGCATGTTTTCTTTCACGTTTTGTTTTATAATTTGGATCTGCTACCATACGGGCCAACGAAACGGCCCAGTAGGCTAAAATTTGAATAACACTGTAGATGGCACGGGCCCAATGCCACTTAAACGACGTAGTATCTGATCATATATAATATATATAGTAATTCTAGTTGAGACCAGTTAAAACTTTATAGATGTATGCATATTTTATAAGGTGGTCTCAAGATAGAAGCAAAAATTATGATAGCATGCATTTAACAAAAGCATGATCCAATGTTTGTAAAACTAAGAATCCGGTCATTTCATTTTACCTTTGCACTTTTCACCCTTATTTCACTTTCTTGTTTTCACCATCCTGAATGTTACCACCATCACCTGTTTCTTGAACCTCAGTTGTGTTGCTGCTTTCTCCTACTACCATTTACCTCTGACTCATGGCATAACGCTTCAAGAAATCATCTGATATTTGCTTATTACTTTAGCCAATGTTTGTATTTTTCTATCAGCTTCTTTCTGAGATAAAAGTATATAATTAGAAGGCCCGGTAAGGGTGTTTGGGCCCGAGTTTAGCTAATGTTTGTATTATCATTTGGAGCTTTAGTCCGATGGTAAGGGTGTTTGGGCCCGAGTCAATAGACCCGGGTTCAAACCTCTTCCTTGACACTAAAGGCCATTTGATACCAACCCCTCACCGCAAATGCTCAGATTGACTGGTCAGCGAGGGGCCTCTTGTAGAAAATGGCCAGGGTTCATAGCCCACCTCCTGATAAGTATAGTCACTGGGACAGGTGCTCATTGCCTGGGGCCGGGGTCCTTGGGGGAGGGTCCGGTTGGCATCCTTAGGATGCATGGGACCAGGGTGATCCCACCGATCTTCACCTTTTGTAGAGTATATAATTAGAAGGCATATAGATTAAACCAACTATGGTAAATCTAAAAAGACCATGTCATACTTACCTGTATCATAGATTTAGCAGATAATGAACGCATCGACTTCCTTCTTCCTCTTTGTATCTTCAGAATTTGTACTTAATAGCAACAAACTTTGCTGGTTTTCTGTGAAACATATTAACGTACACATATATTGATGATAAGTTACGCGACCATAGGTCACACTATTATAACTCTGATTAATATATACAAAATTGTATAGGATAAGGATCTAGTGAGAAGAAAACTTAAAATGAGAAGAATGAGAAATAGCTATAACCGCATATTTGAGATGCATCGACTTGAATTAGATGCATCTCTATTCATTTAGATGCATCACAATTAGTTTCGAAGGTGATTTTGAACTAAAAACGATGCAGAGTAGTACTAGAAACAAATTTGACCCGCAAAGGATGAAAAATACATAGGATTCGTCTAATTTGATGAAATGCATCTAATATATGCATATGCATCTATTTTTTTGCTAAAAAATATATTATGATGCATATAAAAGATTAGGGATGCACCTAATTCAAATTGATGCATCTATAATGTATAGTTATAGTTATTTCTCATTTTTCTTATTTTAAGGATTCTTCTCATTTGATCCTTAGTCAAATTGTATAATTTACTTTGTTATTTTTGTAATTTTTGTTATGCATTACTCCACATATATAGTCATCCTACTTGATAAATGATTTTGTCAAGCCTGTAAACACGTCGTTATTGATTTGGAAAATGACTCAAAAATGATTTCAATACTATTATTAATACAGGACTTAATAAAGCCCCTTAAATATTTAAACTTGAAGCTACATTATATATCACCATCTCATTATGTTAAAGGTTTTGTTATATATGCTCACTGGTGAACATAAAATTTTCTTTTATTAAACTCTAAAACTACTTTTATTAAATAGAAATTTGATGTTAATAAATTTAAACCTTTTTTACGTAAAAAGTTAAACATGTACCCGATTGACATATATTAGCAAAACTCTTATGTTAAAAGAGCTCTACGATTGCTAATCTCTAAATACATCATGGTATGATAAGTTAAATACATTAGGGTCAAGAAAAAAATGAAGAGAAAGTGAAAGTAAAGTAAATCAAGTAGGAGTAAAGAAATGAAAATGATGTAAAACTGTCTTTCATCCCAAAAGTGGGGTGAAAGTTTTTAATGCAAAATACTATCACTTTCAATACTTTGCTTTCACTTTACTTCCCAACTAAAACTTGAAACATCACTTTCATTTACTTTGCCTCTTATTACCTAGCTTGAGAACACAACATAAAGAGGGAAAGAGAAAAAATGAAAAAGATTGGTACCTTTAATTGAAACAGGATCTAAAATGAGTACTTTTTTTTATGTGATTTACCATAAATTTAAATGCTTAAATGACAAGTATTGTTAGTTAACTATTATACCTTTAAGGGAATGTCTAACCAATGCCCTAAGGGCATTGGATAAGACTTGTCTTTTTGTGCAAGAACCCCACTCAAAAGCATAAAAAAGACACATAAATAATAATTTTTATTAATTAAAAAATGTAACATAATCTACAACTAAATTAATACTAAACATTATTTACTCCTTAAACCTTTATTATTTTTTGTTTCTAACCCTTGAACTTTTTTTTTTGCAATGATTACAAATTGAACCCGTAAGTTTTGCATCAAGTGTCAAACCCGAATCACGATTTCGGAAGTATAATTATATGCCGCTATACACCTTCGCGTTGTGCGAGGATTCGTAATGTATAACGGCGAATAAATATTTTTCTTAATCTGTTATGTATGTTTATTTGAATGCAATTATTGTGACGGAATAATTCTAAATAACTTTAATCTATTTAGTATTATTTAATTTTACTTAAATGACATTTTGCGTTTTAGATCATGCTATTGTTCATATGGTAAAACTCAAGTAAACGCAATGTTGCAAAAATCGTGAATCGGTACTGAGGCGGTCCGGGGCCGATTAGCGATTTTTTACCGATTAATCGGCCGATTTTCTTGACTCGGCCGATTAATCGGCCGATTTCCGTGGAATTCTCTCCAAGGTCCTGGGCCGATTACCGATTAATCGGCCGATTCGGCCGATTTTTGCAACACTGAGTAAACGTCTAAATTGTTAACTGTACATCCGAACCGCCGGTAACCGCTTATTTTGTGTACCCGGATGTCCGGTTACCCGCCTAGTACAGTTCAATTGCGGGTAGTAAAATGAACTGTCCGCCCTATGGTGTATAGTTTAAATCTTTCAACTAAAATGGTAATTAAGTGAACGATAAGCTAACGGCATAAAAATGATAGACAATAAGGGTTAAGATTCAATGAACGATAAATTAGCAATTTATTTAGTAATTAAATGTATGCCAAAACACAATAAAAGCAAGTCATATAGATTAATTGAGATACTTAAATGTTAGATTGTAGCTAAGAGCAGGAGGTATCGTGGTGCCATCGTTGGCGCCATCACCACCAGCCTAAAAAACACGACGGCGCCCGTACCGGAGGTGGCAACGTTGTCTCTTGCACCATCCCAACGGCTCAGCGCCATAGCAATTTTTTTTCTTTTTCTTTTTTCTTGGAAAAGTTTAAGCCAAACGGCTATTTTTTGAATGTGGAGGACAAGTACAAACGGCTATAATGCCGTTTTTTTTTCATGATTTTCAAAAATAAAAATAAATAAATAATTAACCAATTAAACCCAAAAAAACCTTATAAATACATCTTATTATTTCATACTTCACACACACTTCCAATCTATTAAATCTCTACTTCTATTCCATTCAAAATGAATCCAAACTCACCATGGACCAACAACATGCTAAACGATCCGACGAACCAAATGCCGGGATCGTCTTCGAATCCTTGTCAATATCCGGGATCGTCTTCGAATCCCGGTTACTTTCCCAACTTCCAAGCCCCATTTATGAATCCCGACGAGCTAGCATTATTTAGTCAATGGAAATTACAACAACAACAACAACAACAACAACAACAACAACAACAACAACAACAACAACAACAACAACAACAGCAATTTAATCAATTTACACAAAGTCAACAAACAAGCCAAGCCATCCCTTCCCAACCACGCACTTTTTATAGCCAAGACGAGGAGAATCTTTTGGCGGAGTGTTACATCCAAGTATCCGAGGATCCAAAAGTGGGTGCGGATCAACAAAGGGATATGTTTTGGTACAAAGTGCTCGAAGTAACAACAACGAAGCAAAGAGGCTTAAGTATACTACTCGTACCAAAAACATGTTGACGGGAGAGTGGACGCCAATGAATAAAGATATCAAGAAGTTTAATACGGTTGTTGATGAAACGGCGGTTATGAATGGAGAAGGTGATAAAGATTTTATGAATCGTTGTCACATTTTGTTTCGAAAAACAACGGGATATGAATTTAAAACACTTGACCGCTTGGGGCTTTTTGAAAGACAAGCACAAGTGGAAAAATCCCGACTTGACTTTGGCAAGACGTAATTGTCTTCGGTCTACACGAGAGGAGCCCGAGCATTTTGGAGCCGACGAGTTGCCAAGGCCAGACGACATGTGCCGGATTTCTAAGAGTCAACGTTCGTCAAACTCGACCGCTAGTTCCGGTTCAAACCCGGCATTGTTTCAAGAAATGTTGGCACAACAATGCGAGTTAGACCGCAAGGCAAAGATGGATGTGCTCGAGCGAGAGTCACTCGCAAGAGTTAATTTATATGAATCTCAAAAGATTGCCGAGGAGATGCGGGTGCTAGAAATGGATACAAGCAAGATGAATCCGGTCAACGCAAGGATCGTGACAGCACAACAAGCTCGAATCCGGGCAAAGTATCCTACCGACGAGGAATAGGTTTTTATTCTATATTTATGTACTAGGTTTTTAATATATGCATTTTTTAAAAATGTAATGTGTGTTTTTTTATATGTAATATGTGTTTTCTAAATTAATGAAGTTTATTTTAGTTTATGTTTATATTGTGTATGTTTTATTAAATGTAAAAGAAAAAAATAATAATAATGGCCGACGGCACCAGAATTTCTGGTGCCAACGATTACCTCTGAAATGTGGTGCCGTGGGATTTCTGGTGCCGTGGAGATTTTTGCTGACTTGGCAGCAACTTTTTCCCACGGCACCACACCCACGGCTTGACGATACCTAATGCTCTAAAAATAACACACGCTCGTCGAGATAGATAGTTATAGGATAATGTGTATAGGAACTAACAACCCGTATTAGACTTGTATCACACAAGACCACTAAAGGTTCATTCATGGAGAAAAAGCTGTAAACATGATTTTAATATAGACTTCCACTATTTTCATTAATATGATCAATCACATGTTTAATGGTTAAATAAAATTCAAACTTACCTGTTACACATTGTTTTCCTATCAAACTTTTCTTCTCATTATTAATCATTGGTAACACGAACTTGCTATGATTAGCATGTGGTTGCTTGTCACGATTAGTATGCTATGCAACTTCAAAGTACATCATGATAATTGGTAACTCGTAATTGGCTCGTTTGAAGTTTTGGTGCAACACCAATTAAAGATCCAAAGCCCATTTAATTAAGACTCGACTAAAAATCAAAACTTGCTACATTTAGGTCCAAGTTCAAATAATTGTCAATGCTGGGGTTGTTTACTCGTCGATTATTTTATTTGTACTAAGTACATATGAGTTACGAACTTCACTCATGTTAAGGCCAACATGGTAGTCTATCACAGTTCACAAGCCTTTATATTTTAACAAAATTCAAGTTCTTTGCTCTTTTTTATCGATATTTTAGGACGAAGGTAAAAATTGTTAGAATTTAATAATCTAGACTATCATATAATTAAATAAATCAAGTAGTACAATATGCGGAAGCGTAGGATCATATATAACATATAAAAGATTAACATAAACGTAAATAAGAACGTACCTTTTGATTCTAGCAAGAACAAGAATCAACTTCAAGAACCTTGAACAATTAGTATGAACCCTAATTAGGGTTTATAAGGATCAATGATTAAACCCCTTACCGTTTTGTAAATCGATCCAAGGGGAATACAAAACAAATAATGTTGTTAGTACCACGTTCTTTACACACATACTAATATCGATTCGATGTGGAATATGCTAGTTCTTGATACAATAGATTAACCAAACACCTTGTTAATTCTCAAGGCCACTCATAAATCCCTTACTAGGGGTTTCATTCGTTGACCAAGCGAAGAAGAGAAGAAGTTTGGCTTTCTCTTGAATCAAGTGTACCAAAGGATGATACATGGGGATGTATTTATAACCTTATGGTAGATATCAAGTTTGCTATGGTTTCCGATGTGGGATTCCATAGTTACGACCAAAACAAACCTAAGAAAGGATTTCTATATCCTTCTCTTGACTTGTTTCCTTCCCTTCATATCCCGTTGACATTTACCGACCGTTAGTCAATTCCGTTAATTACCTAACGCTCTTTAGTCGTCTATTGTGAATTAAATAATTAAATATAACATTTTATATTAATTATTTAAACATCGAGT
>LBNU01000041.1:102807-133407 GCA_014162995.1 Artemisia annua
ATGTGGGATTCCATAGTTTCGACCAAAACAAACCTAAGAAAGGATTTCTAGATCCTTCTCTTGACTTGTTTCCTTCCCTTCATATCCCGTTGACATTTACCGACCGTTAGTCAATTCCGTTAATTACCTAACGCTCTTTAGTCGTCTATTGTGAATTAAATAATTAAATATAACATTTTATATTAATTATTTAAACATCGAGTCTCATACGTAAAGTGTGCAATCCCGTGGTCTCGAGTTCGATTCTAGTCATACACATATTAATATTTATCCACAAAACCAACAAAAATTTCGTACAGACTAGAACTTCATACACTCCACCAGCAGACTGGTTAGTTTAAACCTGTGTTTAATCTATAATAACTTAAACGTTTATCATACTTGGGAATAGCACATAACGAAGCCAAGTCGTAACTATACGATAAAAGTTGAGTTCAAGTTTAGAACCACTGAACCTCAACCACTTGATGAGTGATTATGTTCCTGAACTCCGGTAATTGTTGGGACATAACTATGAGCCATGCTACATATAGTATATTTCTTGGTTCCAGATTCATGGTTATATATATCTTCATTAGACATAGCAATTTACTTATTCGTTGAAGAATGAACTTGTTATGGAGCATGATCTTGGGTGTTGGCTTGTTCATTTTGTTAGTTTTGATTACCTCTCAGAGCATGGGGTACGGTGGTGCCATGGCTGGCGCCATGGCCACCAGCCCATTTTGGCCGACGGCGCACCACACCGTCCTTCGCGCCATAGCTTCTAGCGCCGTCCCATCGGCGCTGCGCCATGGTTTTTTTTCTTTGGAAATTGGAGCATGTAACGGCTATTTTTTTGGAACTTGCATGCATGTAACGGCTTTATAGCCGTTTTTCTTAAAAAAAAATTTTTTTAACCCCAAAAAAACCTTATAAATACCCCTTAAATCTCTACTTCTATTTATCTAATTCCATATTCATTTTTTCATACAAATCGTTCAATCATGAATCCAAACAACCCAATTAATCACAACGACACGTTCGATGTTTTTTTAACGATGATCGAGAACGATATGTTCAAAGTTACGTAGCATATGAACAATTTGTATCTTTGTATGATCATGAAGCCGGAGGATCGCAATCGGGTGAAAAGAGAACGAGGGCATACATACCTCGTGAACGAGAAGAGGCGGAACAACGATTACTCGAAGACTACTTTGGCAACGCTGAGACTGCTCCTAAATATCTCGAAGACAATTTTAGGCGAAGGTATCGTATGAGTTCTAGACTTTTTAATAGAATTCTCAATGATATTGTAAGTTATGATGTTTAGCCTCTTCCCGAGTACTTTCGTTTTTTTAGACCAAGTTACGATGCTACCGGTAGGTTAAGTATAGGTGCTGTGTTGAAGTGCACATCCGTCATACGCCAATTGGCGTACGGCACTGCACCTGATGCATTTGATGACTATTTGCAAATTGGTGAACGTTGTCCATGACAATGTTTAGATTACTTTACTAAATGCATGCATGTTTTATACAATGAGAAGTATTTAAGAAAGCCCACTTCAGATGACATAGAAAAATATATGCAATGCATAAAGAAAAACATAAACTCCCGGGAATGCTCGGGAGTATTGATTGTATGCATTGGGATTGGAAAAATTGTCCAAAGGCCTTACAAGCTCAATTCAAAAGACGTGATCATAAATACCCAACTCTTATGTTGGAAGCGGTTGCGGATCAAAGATTATGGATTTGGCATGCATATTTTGGGGTTCCAGGGGCAAATAATGATCATAATGCGTTGTATGGTTCCCCGATATTTGATCAAGAACTTGCCGGTACAACTCCGGAATGTCCGTTTGAAGTAAACGGACATACATATAAAAAGGTTACTATTTAGCCGACGGCATTTATCCAACATGGTCCGTGTTTGTGAAAACGTTGAGTGTTCAAGGTCGGAAATAAAATTTGAACTTCAAAAGAGTACAAGAAAGTGCTAGAAAAGATATTGAACGAGCCTTCGGAGTCCTACAAGGTCGTTAGGGGATTATACGACAACCGGCACGTGCTTTTCAAGTCAACACTTTGAAACTAATCATGTATTGTTGTATAATGTTACACAACATGATATTGGAAGACGAAGGATTCGAAGTGAATTTAAGAGAGACATTCGTCGATACGCGCCCGAACATGCCACATAATTGGTTCGAAAGATGTGATTTACATGTTAGAAAAAATGAAGAACTTCGCGATCGAATAGTTCACGACGAGCTTCGAAATGACCTTGTGGAGCATTTATGGAACTTGCATAATTAGTTTGTATATTTTTTTTAATGTAATGTGTGTTTTTTTTACATGTAATGTTTGTTTTTTATATGTAATGTTTGTTTTTAATATTAATGAAGTTTATTTTAGTTTATATTGTGTATATTTTAATTTTTGTTTAAAAAAAAAAAAAATGGCCGACGGCACCAGAAATTCTGGTGCCAACGGATACCTCTGAAATGTGGTGCCGTGGGATTTCTGGTGCCGTGAAGCTTTTTACTGACGTGGCAGCAAAAAGTGCCCACGGCACCACATCCACGACTCAACCGTACCCAATGCTCTCAGAGTTATCAACTTTAATTGTAAGAACATATATTTTTATCTTTAGAAAACATAAATGTGACACATAAAATAAAGAAAACAACTAAAACGAATGAAATGATTGTCTTAACATCTTTTAACTTTGATCAAAATCAATTAGAGAGTTGTCGCAAAGGGCTACCAAAAACTTACAGCACTATGATTTATGAACCCGAAAGAAAATATCGGATATTTCATCAAGAACTTTTTCGGGTCATTTACTTTCACCTTTGCCCTTTTTACCTTTCTTGTTGTTTCCTTTCCCTTTCTTGCTTTTCACTTCATGAGTGCTACAGCCACAGCTTTCATTTGTTCTCACCACTTTCACCTGCGAATCATCATCATCATGAGTCTTCTCATCGGAGACTACTATTTTCCCATCGTTCGATTCCTGATTCATAGTAGAACATGTTGCCTCAGGAAGTGCGGTTTTTCTTGGGAACAATTCACTAATAACCTCCTCTTTAGATTTCATAAGGTCAACAAATATAGCACAAGGAGCATTGATTTTAGGACTCAAATCTCCAGAACTCGCAATCAGGAGAGGATCCGCTACGCTTAAAAACGCTTCTGCAACCACTTCTGGATTCAAGTTCAAGCAATCACCGTCCCTTCTTCTTAAAAGATCGGACACAAACTTATTTGGAAGCATATCAGCAACATTGTCTCCATCCAACAGCAAATCAAGTAGTTCTTTTGAGCAATCTGATACTTGCAGACAAACTAAAGAAAGTATCATCACCAGCTTCAGTGCTAAAATTGGAGGGAAACCAGTGGGGCATACCTCTGATTTTTTAATCCATGATGCAGTATTGTCTTTATTGTGGAAAATATATTTAACTATTTTAACAATAAATCGTACAGTATCATCTGGAATTTCCTGTTTGGAAACGGATAATGATGTATTCAGAGTACCAGTAGAGTCAAAAGATGTAAGCCATCCAACAAGAGTAGATCTTGTAGTGAAAATGATCTCTGAAGAGAGAGATGCAAAGAAAAGAAGATGGTCCAAGAGATACATGAAACTGTGAGGAGATATGTGGCCAGGAAACTTAAACTTCCGTTCAAAAGTGTCTTCGAGAGCATGTTGAAGTTCGCGAACAACACAAGTACCTTTCTTTCCATTATTCCAATATCTTTCAATACATGACGTCCATATGGGATCATCCTTAAGTAACCACATAACCCATTTAAAAGGTACCGTAGGTTGTCCGCAACTAAAACATATCATGACTACCCTCCCGGTTACTAAATAGGTGGGGTAATTTGCGATGTCACTATATTGAAGAATGATCTCATCAAGCAACTTGACAGAAAGACTAGTCTTTCTTAAAGAAATTAAGTCCTCGGATACTGAATTCCGCCAGTCTGTCGGAAACACAACATCAAAATAACGTGCAGAGGTTTTTAGAAAACTTAGCAGCTTCTTTTTGAAAGAAGTGAGGTTAAGATACTTGCACTCTAAAAGAAACCCTTTTTCTTTGGAAGAAAAATCTATAATAAACCCTGTAACTTCAAAAATGTGAAGAAGAGATGTGCTTTGGTGAAATGCCGAACCATTCAACTCTGACTTATGAAAAAGAAGTTCAAGAGTTTCAAGCACCTTTATCCCTACAGAAAGTAGTTCCGACAGCCAATAACACCGAATAGCAAACACCAACTCCCTGCCATCACAAGTTAAACGTTTTCTGTTCCTGTGAAGACCCTTTTGACTACAATATCTTAGCCAATTAACATCCTTGTTAACTATCAAATAAACTATTTCACCTTCTACATGCTGTTTCCTCACCCCAAAATATAGTAAGCTGAAATCAGAATGCTTCTTGTGTTTATTTGGTTTTTCAATGTGGAAACTTTTAAGGCTCTTGATGATATTTACAACATCATCCTTCCACAAATTCCAATAGAAAACAAGCGTTCTTACGGAAACCGAGTTCTGAAAAACCTTATCTTCACAGTGCTTATTTATATCAACTGGTAGCTCGTCCTCCCACTCATACTCTGAGACATTTATATGTAAATGAGCATCCAAGATTTTCCTAATCGACAAAACTTCTCCCCTTAAACTGTTGTTTTCTTTGGAAACATCCAAATCATTCTTCAATTCAGACAAACTACTTCTCTGATGAGAGAGAACATTAAGCTCATTACAAATATAATTATAGAAAAAGTCTGAGTCCATTTTTGCTAGCAACTTCACTTTTTTACAAAGTTTTTCCTTCTGATAAAAATTCTTCAACGGCCAACCTCTGTTTCCATTTTCCCATAACGAGCTGAAGAATACATACCAAACTAATAAAACCACTGCTTCCTTAAAATGTCCAGTTTTCTCCAAAAGATCAGCCTCTTTTATAACATCACCCCATGACCTCACTAGCTCAGCATTTTCAAGAAAATGACCCGACTCTTCTTCCAATGGTAAAAGGTCATCAATGCAGCCTAACGACCTTAAAAATACACGCTTAGATTCTATAGAAGAAAAAACTCTGACAAATTTCATCATGGATTCACAATCCTTGTTCTCATGGTACTTGAGAGCACCATTTTCTAAGAATTCTTGCTCAATTTGTCTTACTTCTTTACTTCGTACATTAACATGTTCTTTCCAGTATTTTATATACTCCAAGCCTTTATCAAAAAGTTTCCCTTTTTTGCAAACTGACAGACAGTTGGCAAAGTGATCTCCCTTGGCGTAAGCTTCCGCCGCTTCAGTATAACATCCTGATAGAGTGAAACATTCAGCAGCTGCATCAACCTTTCCACATTTGTTCAAATACAACTTTCCTGCACAAACACAAGAGTTCAATTTAGTAACGGCAAGATGGACGGATCGAGTAATGATTTAAAACAGTATAATCTAAATCTTTGATTACAAATAATTAGATGTTGTATGCATTCAAATTGATCTTTGGGTGACCGTTAAACAGTTTGTACTATTTGGACCGTTCCCCTTTTAGTGAATTCTTTTTAGAGTAAACTGTCAATAAAGGTAACACGCAGAATACCAAATTTGCCAATGTGGGTATCAACTACTTTTTCGCTCATCAAAAGGTTCCACACACACACCAAAAAAAAAAAAAAAAAANAAAAAAAACGTTGCAAATATCTCTTCAAAGGATACAAGTTTACAATATGGTAACATAAGGTAACCATTCGTAAGTAAATGGGTGGAACCTGTGACTCTTTAAAGGATACAAGTTCACAATCCAAATGTATGTTTACTTGTTTAGAAATTAGAAATGAAGATTCGTGCTTATAATAATAAGTTACCAGCTCTCTCAAACTCCCCCAAATCACAATAGCATGATGCTGCAGACTCAAACTTTCTAATAGACTCAAATATTCCTGCTGCTTCTCTAACATAACCTACAAAAGATTCATGATTTGTTCCCCTTATTTGATCAGCGGATGCTCTAAGACCAGAAGCTTTGGCCAATTTTTCCCACGTTGTGTCGCCAGCTCTCTCAAAACACAGAGTTGCCATCACAAAATTATTCTCGTAAAAAAGCTGAAAACCATATGCTAATTATGTCAAATAAGGTAATAAGAATACAAATCATAAAAAAATAAAGCAATAGTAAATCAAAAGCCAACCTTTTTACCACGTTCCCGCCACTCCTGAGGGGTGCTAGCAACCCACATTGACTGAGCCACTGAATTATCCAGCTTTCTTATCTGAACGAGTCCCTTCATTTTCCAGTAGTCAAACATTGGTTTAGAGAGCTCCTTTTTGTTCTCACATATCCATAGTCGTTGCCTTGTTCGAGTTATAGCAACATATAATTGTTTCAACTCAGAGCACAAAACATTGTGTCTTTCCTCGCTGAATGTTGGAAAAGACTGAGGAAGTTTCTCATTGAGCCAACCATACTTCTTCATGTATTCATATATAACTCTCCACTGGTCGTTCAAAGGGGATGTCCCAAAAAAGTTGTACAGCAACACGTCCTAAATTATTTGAAACAGAAGCAACTTAAAATCTCTAGAAATGAATAATACAGTAATTATTTAACACAAAGGATACGAATCTGACCTGGAATTCAAGACCCTTACACTCCAATATAGTGAGCACAAGTGCATTTTTCCAACAGATTCACAGATTTCAGTTTTTGCACAATCATCGCGTACTAATATCACCTGGTCAGCACCAAATCCAAAAAAATTTCCACTAGTTCCCGTATCACCAAAGATCGTCATTATTGCATTTTCATCACTATCACACTCAAGCAAAACAGGAGCTTCTCCAGATATAAGACTAATTTCAGGCTCTAACTTGTCAACTGAGTGAATAAAGTAATGGTAGATAACGTCAATGACACTCTGAGCTAAATCGAGGACAGCAGCATGCGTTCTGAAATTTTGTTTTAGTTGAAAAATCTCGGTCACAAGACCTTTTTCGCATTTATGAGATGTTTTAGTACTTAAAAACTCCTTATAGAACAAAGATCGTATATCTTGAAACCTAAAGTCAATTCCTCTTGCTATTGTCTGTGCTGTATCACCCGCAAAAATAAAACCTTCATCGACATTTTGGCAAATATATTTAAAAAGAGAAATCTGCCTCATACTAAGATCTTGGACCTCATCAATATAAACCAGATCCATCTTGTCACCTTCATAATTCCCATTTTTAAGCCGATGATGAATGTCATTCACTAAATCACCCAAATCGAATTCTCCTCTCCGAGTTTTCATTTTTTCATAGTCTTGACAGAGTCTGTAAACATTCTCTCTTTTCTCTTTAGTTAAAGTGGAAGAACGACTTTCGGCCAATAAACGGTAACCAACATAGCTTAATTTTCCATCACTGCATTCCCCTGCTTGAGGCCATCCTTTTATATGAGATATAATTTCGGTGAATACCCTTGAGGGATCAAGCTTTTTGGTTAGTTTTGAATTAAAATGTGGCCAGTAAAATGAACAGAACCTATCAAATGTGACCTCCCTTAATCTTATAAAAGTTTGCAATGCAATAGATCTCGAACTTATACGGTCACCATGAGAACCTTCTCTTGCCTCACAAAATCTTTCAAAGAACGAATTCCCCAATGTACCATCCAACATCATCAGAAACTTTTGAAATGTTATAACAAGCGGATAACTTTTCACCGGAATATTAATAAATGTGTCTGGAATATCACTGAATTTTGATGTTATCACATCCATATCATCAAGATTGATCTCTGCTGATGAATTCCCAATGCTTGAAACACTGTCAAATAGAATGATTCTTAAAGTCAGAACAAAACAATATAAGATGGAACAACAAAACAGAGTATTTGCGCACCTTGTAAGATGGGAAAGATTTTGTTTCACAGCGTAACATAAGTTTGGGCTGACAGTCACAAAGAGTTGACGAAGAACGCTCATTTTGTCATTTTGATGATTATAAGCAACTTTGGCACCCCTATAGTGGATGCTCTCCCCTTCATAAATCCCTTCAGAAGCAATGTGAAATTTTTGTTCGTATTGGAACAACTTTGTTGTCATTATGGTGGTTTTTCCCGTTCCTGATCGCCCGATTATAAATGAGCTTTTAGGAGATAAAATTATGTCCATTTGTTCATCAGTAACTTGCATGGGCAGATCAAGTTCTTTACCAGAAAGGAAATGCCTCACGACTCCGCGTGACAATGGGTAGAACTTCATCAGCAACAAGCTTTCACTCACTTTTGAGTTTTCGACAATATTTCTAGCATCACCAGGATTTACACTCCCTTTAGTTTCATTTTCACAATCACTTAAATATCCAAATCTGATAATCTCTTGGGATGCCGGCCAAGTCATAGGAACTTCCAAGTTCCTAAAAGATACAATAAATAAATAAATAAATAAAAATAAATGGAATTAGCATATATAATCACTACTTGAAGAATTATATTTAGACTAATTATTATGATCATACCCCTCTAAACATTTTTCTGTGCATAGATTAATAAAAGCATCTGTGTATGCAGAAAATATGTTCTCAAGGCGTTTTGTGAGTTTCAGAATCTCGTCTAAGGCCAATATGTCCCAGACCTTCAAAACTTGTACGTAATTAACTTCCTTGATGATGTCAATAGTGCAAATCACATAGAACCCGTCAACCTTAAACTGCTTTAAAATTTGTGAAGAATTTCCACAACACAAGTCTACACTAATTTTTTTGGGCCGCCATCCACCAGAAAGTTTCAGTAAGAGATTTAAAACCAACTTCTTCAAGCGAGATCCCGTCAGCTTTCCAAATGATCTTCTGAATTCGTCACTAAAGAGAACCTGATGGCACAAAGATTATGATGTAATTTTGTAAGAGATTATCACATCAACCAGTCATCATGTTATAACTCTTTGAGAAGCTATATTCTGAAGTCCTCACTTAAGAGAACCATAGTTGTTCTATATAAAGCTTTAAATTATAATAATGAACTGTTGCATTCATGGTTTTGTTGTTTAAATTCGCTTTTCTTTCAAATAATTACATGCGCCAACATAACTAGGTTAAAACAGGTATAGTGTGTAATTCAGGTAATCTTTTTAGTATGAGTGAGAACTAAATTATTACGATAATTATCTAATTATATAAATAACACTGTAGGAGGTTGTAAAAAATAACAATAAACTTTGGGCAGCTTTCAAAACATCCTTTCCAGGTTCCATTTACACCAGTTTGACACAAAACATACCCGAATCGACCCACCCGTAAGTAAATGAGTCTAAATTGTCAAATCTACAAATATTGCAAAATTGAACTAAATTATTACACATTGGAGCGGTGCAAGATGAATCTTATAATTTCTCAGTATTTAGTTTTTACTCACATACCTTGCATTTTGCATGTTTAAATAGTACACTACTCCCGTTAACCAAGTCATCAAGTTGTTCTAACTCCTTTTTTGCTTTAAGAATAGTCATCTTCAAGCATTCATCAGCATCAGCGTCAAACAAACAATGGCGATTTCTTGCATCAGAGACTAATTCTTTCCATATAGAGTCGCTATCAGCCAGGGTTCTTTCATTTCCTATTATCCAAAGACAATGCCTACAAACAAAATGGGAGACAATATTTTACTTTTGACAAAAACAAAGTATCTATAAAGATCAACTGTTGAGAAAGTAAGAGGATTGCATACCGTGCTCTTGTCAAGGCAACATTAGTCCTTTGAAGACTAGATATAAAGCCAACAGACCCATGACTATTCGATCTTACAGTTGATACGATAATAATATCTTCTTCGCCATCTTGAAACCCGTCAATTGATTTAACCTTTACTGAAAATCCATCAAGGTTCTCATACTTGTGAGCAAGTTTTTGTTGAATCGCAACAACTTGGGAAACATACGGAGATATAACACCAATAGTAATCTTGTTCTTTAAGTCCTGCCAAGCTATAAAAGTGAAAGAAGATGTTAAACTTAGGTCAATACATTTAACTACTTTAGACTTAAAATGATAAAGGAACTAACAGAAACAAGCATAAACAAAATTTGAGATGACAACCACTATACACACCTCTATAGATATTTTGTACAACCTTAAGAACAATAGCCACCTCAACCATATTTCTTCGGCTTCTTCCATAATCGTCTTTTTCATCTCTTCCACCAACGACATTTATAAATGAATAGGAACCAAACATTGGTCCTGAAAGATACCTATTTTCATAATTCTTGGATAACACATTTTGAGCATTTAGGATTTGATTTTGATAAAACTTCAAATTTGGGAAGAAACTGATGGAAGGATGCATTCTGTATTGAACATTGAGAAGATGCTTAGAATGACCCAAACAACTTAATCTGTCAAATAAGCTTCTTCCAAAGCCACATTCAATACAAACCTGTCAAACATTTAGTCTATCAAGTTAGAGCTTAAACCTGCAATTAAAACAATATCTGAAATGTATAGAGATAAGTATAGACTTACGTTGCTATAACCATTGCAGGTAACTGGCGCTCATCTCCAACGAGAATAGCATGTTTCATTCCTGGAAGTTGAAGGGGAATGGTGGACTCAGCCTCTTTCAATTGTGCAGCTTCGTCTATGCCCACTATATTTAAAGGCTCCATATTAACAGCATGCAACTTGTAGGAACTTGAAGTTGTGCAAAATATAACAGAAGCTCTTTCAAAACAAAATTGTTTTATAGCATATTTGTTTGAAAAGCATGGAAGAGCGAGTCCTTCAAGAGATATTTGCAGAGTTCTTAGCAAAGATATACATGACGTAACAAAATAATCCTGCAATGGTCTAGAATTAAAAAGGTCTTCAAGTTCTTCAGAAACGAGATTCTTGTGAAACAACAAATATTCCAAGGAACTCAAACTTTCCAAAAGAGAAATCATGTTCTGGAAATTATATTCCCCCATGAAACTTCTCGAGACATGAGTACAAAATGTAACAATGCACCTTCTGAGTGGCGGTGCAAAAGAAGTAAATCGTTCTTGCACAAACTCAACGAATGATTTGAGCTTCAATATTTTTCTTTTACCTTTATTCTCATTTTCTATAAAAGTATAATATTCAGAAACACAATTTTCCAATAAATCAATCATAGATCTTATGCAATCCTTCCAACCAGTCACTGGCCCTAGGCATTCTTCAAGCATCTTTACCCGATGCTCGAGATAGATATCTTCAATGTTAGTACTAACTTTCAATATCTCCTTGGAGCCAAACAAGAGCAAATCTCCAACTGAACAGAAATATTCACCACTTGCGGTTGTAGTTTCTAATGAATCTCTTACCAAGCTTTGCACACGTGAGGCTAACTGTGCTACAGCCACGTTCGTTGGAGCACATGTAAGAGCCCTTTGCTTCATTTGAAAAAGGTTGAAAAGCAAAACGCTAACCGTCATTGTTTTTCCCGTTCCAGGTGGTCCCCATATTTGTTCCACAAATGAAGCATGACAACATTGCGTTTTACAAAGCACTGTCATAACTGCTGTCCCCTGGGATTCATTCAGATTAAGCAAAAGATGTGGATCAAGTTTTTGAGATACCATATTATCATAAACAAAGGAACATATACTGCACTTCTCCTTAACCTGTAAACAATAACATATCCATAATTAATAAACGATATTATCATCTGTCACTAAACAAATAGGTTTAACCAATTTCTCACCTTAGAGTCAGAGTAAAGAATCTCTTTGATGATATTAAAATTTCTATGCATGTGTAATGAATTCCATATTCGCTTCTGCGTTGCTAAATTGAACACAAAAACTACATACACCCCCGTCTTGGAATTCAATTGGTCTTGACGCTTTAACTTTCATAGATGTACTATCATCTTCATTATTTTTAACCACCGCAAAAGCCCAAGTTCTTCCCAAGCGCTGCAAATCAGAGATGGTTTCAGGCTTCCCATCTACTAAAATAAGCAGATCGTCAGATATCGTATGGTAATCATCTTTGTCACGTTCACTAGATTGATTTTTCCAAGAACCAACAGTAACATCATACAGCATGTTTTCACCACTTTTGGACTCGTTAATAGATAAAATATCAGCAAACGGAGCTCTATAAATGATCTCCATGGAAGAAGCCAGCTCACATCGCGTTTCCTCTAGCAAAGGATAAACAAAAGAACCAAAATACTGTTCTTCTGACTCAAAAGTAAGGGGTATGTTCTCCACCTATAAAGAATGCATCAAATCATCAGAAATATTCATCTAATGAAGATATGATTATCTAAATGGAAAAGTGCGTTTATACAACTAATACAAAACAATGATCAAATTAGGCAACGAGATAAAAACATATTAACTGTTGAACCATTTTGTTTTTAACTGTGAAAGAGTCTAACATGTTTATGTTTTCGCTTTTTCCAGTCCAAATGAAAAGGGTGGTAACGTTGACTTCAAGGTCAAATGGGTCAAAATTTGACTTAAAAAAAACTTTACTATTTTAAGGCGTGTTTGGCAATTCTTAATTTTACTTCCGTATGGTTAAGTACTTTTAATTAGCATATGAAAAGTTTCTTGGACACATTAATATATGCTCATCTGCTTTAAAAACATGAATGATCTCTACATATTTTAGGGGGTGTTTGGCAATCTGGTTTATACTTCCATAAGGCATAGTAATTATTTACTTTGAAGTATTAGCATATAAAAAGTTTCATCTAAACATTAAAAATGATAATCTGCTTTCAGAATAAGGAGGTAAGCACTCTAATAAAAATCTCAAACACCCTCCAAATAAATATCCAAAATAAACATTAAACTTCATAGATTAAGCATATCCAAACAATCCAAACAGTCGTAAACTATTGTTACCCCAAAAAAAAAAAAAAAAAAAAGGTTTTCTATACAGAGGGTGTTTGGTTTTCCATATAGTATAAGCATATCCAAACAGCTTATTAACTTAAAACTAAGGAAATAAAAAGAATAACCCCAAACACCCAACTCACAATAAACCAACATATCAACAATTAAAACAACAAACCAATATGATCAACTAATCAAATGCTAAAACTACAAATATAAAGTTCAAAAAAAGACCTTATTCTTGTAGACATCTTGATCAAGAATATGGTCAAGAGACCACGAAAGAATGAGCTTCGTAAACTCATCTTCATGATGCTCAGCAGCACCTCCCCCCAATGAAGGCCCTTTATCCATTTTCACCTAAAAATACATAAAAATGTAAGCTTTATTCAACTAAAAAGTGTGTTTGTTGATGGTTTTTATAAATTTTAAGAAATGGGTTTTGATATTTTGTTGATAAAATGAAAAGGGTATCTTTTATTTCAAGAATCTTGAAACCCCATTTTGTTTGTGGTTTTTATAAAAATTTAAGAAATGGGTAATGATATTTAGTTTATATAATGAAAAGGGTATCTTTTGATTCTTACAGTAAAATGCAGTGATACAATGTCAAAAATGGTAAACCATAATTTTAGCTGGAGGGGTTTTACTAAAAATGGTATGAAAGAGAACTGAAAGGTTTTCAAACAAAACAGAGTGAGGATGAATTTGGTAAAAAATTGAAATACTAGTTACATTATTGTACAAATTTTTGGAACATAGTGTACAACATCAGAAAACGTGAAATATTGATGATCCCACTCCACGTGTGGTCTTAATTTGACATGTAATAGTGCGCCAAACATCATTTACTCCTATTAGACTAACCAGTTGTGACTTTGGGCGTGAGTAGAGGTGGCAAACTGGCAGGGCGGGCGGGCACGGGCATCGGGCTAAATGGGCACGGGCTAAACGAGCATCGGCCAAACGAGCGCATGTTATACAAATCGCTTTAGAAAATACCCAAAACGACGAAATAAATACCCAAACGTAACACCTTATTTATATTTAAAAAATTAAATATATTACAATCTATAAGTTTTTTCTTTAAAAACAATTGTAATATTCTCCAATTGAGAGAAAATATGTGTCCGTTTGTGCCTATCTAACTTTTAAATGGGCAATATATGCCCATTTCAAAAAAAAGAAGAGGCTAAATGTGCCCCAATCTTTTACAAATTTGCCAAATTAGCCCATTTTTTGATTTTGGAAACAAATTGCCACCCCTAGACGTGAGTGACCAACTCACTATGGTGAGTCCCATTGTCCCAAAACAAATAGTGCAACTCACGGACAAATGTGAAGAGAGTGTGAGTTACGCACGAAGCTTTAAAGCTGACAATGTGGCCTAAAAAAATCCATCCATTAGTTAATAAATTAAAACACCTTATTTTTCAAGGTTTTTAACTTAGTTGTGTGTTTTTTTCCATTGTTTTTATAAGATTTTAAGAAATAGGTTTTGATATTTGGTTCACTAAATGAAAAGGGTTTTGTTTTCTTGAAAGGTTTTGAGGTTTATGAGGAATCAAAACCCTTATTTTATCCAATAAAATCACATGTGATTTTTATCCGGTGATAGAATGCCATGTGGTGTGTTTTTGTTGGATAAGTTTTGTTAAATTGGTTGTTGTATAGTTGGGAAAAAAAAAAGGTTTTACCAAAGTATTGTTAGTTGTTACCATAAAAATCAGCACTTAGTCTCGTCATTTTTCAAGTATTGGTTGTAGAGTGTGAGCTATGAAATGTACCATTGTATAAAAATGTCTCACCAAAGTAACATTATTTGAATTAGCACTTAACAGTGTTGTCATTGTCTCGTCACTTTTACCCTACAACAATCATTACATAGTCTACGTCCATTAACCATCAAGAAAGAAAAAGGAAAAAAAAACGTTTGCTCGTGGTCGGAATCATGAGCTGGAAATCACCCATTGCGGGTGCTATGTGGTTATTTGCTAAAACTTTCCTTTCGAAGTTAGGAGCTTAATTTCTGGATTTACTTCAAATAACTTGTTAACAAGGAGTTTATTCTTTGAAAATTTCTCAGTCACATTTATTTTTCTCATAGAAACAACGTGAAATTTAATTTTTTTATAGAAAATTAGTTCAAGCTCGTAGAAGCTTGCTTGCTGACAAGATCTTGAATTTTCATGCTAAAGAAAAAAAGAACCCACTTGCTAAGTTCCACACCAAAAGCATGCAAGCCAAATAAGCGAGTAGCAAGGACCTCCTAGTAACTCGACTCATTACGTTGCTTCAAAGAATTTTATGTGGCTTGTTCGGAATTTGTACATAGTAGCGACACAATTTTCTTTTTCGTACCAATCATAAGTAAAAAAGTTTAAAGTAGAGTCGAAGGAAAATAGAATCTTTATTCTTTAAGGTCTCAAAAGAATTTTCAACCCGAACAACCAAGAAACCTGAAGTCCTGAACCCATATATTCAAAATTTCCAAAAGAATTTTTTTGCATTTAGACCCAAGCCCAAAATATTGGTTACATTTCTAAACCCATGAGCAAAGATCATTTTGGGCTTTTGGCTATATCTTTGTCATTTAAGCCGTATGCTACAAATTATATAATCTTGGCTAATTTTTTGGTTCAAAAGGTAGTTGTTTAACATTTTTTTCGGTTATTAAAGACAAAATTGCACCGTTCGTCCCTAAAGTTGCACGTTTTTGCACGTTTCGTCCCTTTTTTTTTTTTTTTTGCATTTTCGTCCCTGAACTCTTCAATAATCACGCGGTTGGTCCTTTTGACAAACGGACGTTAGACCCTTTCCGTAACTGACGTGTCACGTATGGGTATTTTCGTCATTTCACACATGTCCCTTTCCAAAAATAGAGATCGTTTTCGTATTTGGTCCCTAAAAGGTTTCTATAAAGGTGAGATCCATAAACTTTTCCTGAAAGTTTAGATTTCCAACAACTCTCTGCAAAAATATTTCCCGCCCAATCACATCAACATAAAATCACAGAAGTCTCGAAAATCGTCCCACAACTCTGCCAAGAATGGCGTCTCTAACAATGTCCGCACCAACATGGAAGATGCGCAAAAGAGGAGACAAGGTTCCTGCAGAACAGTTGGAGAAGGAATATGGTAATGAGTTGAAATGCAGTTGGTTTGAGATTATTTTGCTCTTAGCTTGTGTTTATATATGTTTATGTACTAACTAATTAGGGTTTATGTTGCAGAATTTGATCGGAATTTATTCACCATACGGATACACCACGGAGGTGCATTTGTGCGTTTCCCTGATAGGGATTACGTGGGTGGTGCTGAAGACATCATTGATAGGGTGGATATTGATGTTTTCTCTGTTTTTGACCTAGACCAAATGGTGCTACAGTTGGGCTACACAGGTAAGAATGAGCCTCTGTTTTATCACTATCTAAGTCCAATGAGTACTTTAGACCACGGCTTGTTTCCCCTGTCAAGTGATGATGATGTTAGATGTTTGAGTTATCTAGTGGATGGTTTCAAGTTGATAGAGGTGTACATTGAGCACGGTTGTTCTAGGGTTACGGGCAAAACTAGGGCAATAATAGAGGAACTTGTGTCTAGTACTCCACCTAGTGCCCCTAAGGTAAATAAACATCGTCAAATGTTGTCCCTGACATGGCCTGAGAACACTGATAATTTAGCACTTCCAGCCAAGTCAACTCAAGGTACCCATTTTACACAATTGAGTTTGATTGAATGTGGTGATAACCAAAACAATGACCTTCCCCACATTGATTCACAGTTTGGAAGTTTAAATTTAAGTTTCACCCTAGTTGAACCTGCTAGTAAGGAGGTTGTTTCAAAAAAACTTGATGATATAATTAGGATGATGGAGTTTGATGAGAATGAGTTGGATGTGGCTCCTTCATTTAGTTATTTGGATGCCATGAATGTCGACACAACTAGTGGATTAAGTCATGATGAACATTTTGGTATTGGTGACCTGGACTTAAATCTGAGCTTGCCTGTTAACCTAGATGATCCTCAAACAGAATTGCAAGTAGATGATACAACAGATGTTGAGCAGGGTGATGGTGCAGGGGCACAAAAGGTTGAGGTTGAGCAGGGTGATGATGCAGGGGCACAAGAGGTTGAGGTTGACCAGGGTAATGGTGCAGGGGCACAAGAGGTTGAGGTTGAGCAGGGTAATGGTGTAGGGGCACAAGAGGTTGAGCAGGTTGAGATTCATAATGTCAATGATAGTGATTATGAAGGAGGCGCAAGTGACAATGCAGGTTTAGGTGATGAAGAAGAGGCTGCAGTTATGAATGATGAAGGACACACTGGATTTGAGCCTTCTGTGCAAGTAAACGATTTTCATCTAGCAAGGAATAATCCTGCTGTCAGTATTGGCAACAGCAGTGGTGATGAGGTAAATAAGTATAGACTAACTGGGAATAAAGCTTATGACAGCATTGGCCACTGCAGTTTAGTTGGAGATGATGTTGTAGGTCCAATAGAAGCTGTTAGTGTTGAAGGTTTTGAGAGTGAACCGGGTTCTGAAGTTGAACCAGATTTTGCTGTTAGGAAACAGATAAGGGATCTCCGAAGAGCAATTGCAGCTGACATGTCAGAGAATCATGTTGTGCAGTATTATTTTTTTAGTGGACAAGAGTTTGCAACCCCAGAAGAGGTGAAGGAAAGAGTATACATGCATGCAGTTGAGAGCAGGAGAAATTTGAAGTTGGTCAAGAATGATGGGCTTAGGATAAGAGCTGTATGTGATAACCAAATTCCTGTGTTTACAGAGTCACTCTTAGGTGGGTCAACAGGCCAAAGTGTGGCTACAGGTGTTGGGCCTAGTGGATCAACAGGCCCAAGTGTGGCTACAGATGTTGGGCCTAGTGGATCAAGTGGCCCAGTAGGCAAAGGGAGGAAAAGAAAGAGCAATGTTGTTGGAAGTTCTGATGTTGAAACGGTATGTAATCAATGCCCATGGGTCTTGTATGTAAGCAAAGACAAAGTTAGCCAAAAGTGGATAGTTAAGACACACAAAGACAAACACACTTGCCTTCAATCAAGGGAAATCAAACACTGCACTTACAAATATTTGGCAAACAAGATATATGACCTAGTGAAGGTTAATCCAGAGATCCCTGGAAAGGCAGTTCAAGACCAGCTCCAGCGTGAATTACGTCTTCAGGTTTCTATGGTAAAAGCATTCAGGGCCAAATGTAAAGCGGAAAAAGATGTTGCAGGTGATCACAACCTGCAGTATACCATGCTTAGGGACTATATTGGTGAATTGTTGTCTACAAACCCGAATACAACTGTGAAGCTTGCAATCGACAGAGAATCTGCTAATCCTAGTGAGCCTAGAAGGGTGTTTAAAAGAATTTATGTTTGTTTGGGAGCGTTGAAGGAAGGGTTCAAGTCTTGTAAAAGAGAATTGTTGGGGTTAGATGGTTGTTTCATGAAAGGTGCTTATCCAGGACAAGTGTTGGTTGCTGTTGGACTTGATCCTAACAATGGAATTTACCCATTGACTTATGCCTTGGTAGAAGCTGAAAATAAGAGTTCATGGTCTTGGTTCTTGATGTGCTTGGGTGATGACATAGATCTAGGCCCTAGATCTAATTTCACATTCATTATTGATAGACAAAAGGTTAGTAACATGCTCCCCTTACTTGAATTGTTGAATACAACACAATATGATTTATTATTTTGCTAACTTGGTTGGTTTATGCAGGGACTCATTCCAGCCTTAAAATCTGTATTCCCAAATGCAGAACACAGATTTTGCTTGAGGCACATTCATGAAAACATGAAGCAACAGTTCAGTGGATTGGAATATAAGGAAGCTTTGTGGAGATGTGCATCTGTTACAACCCTGGCTGGTTTTGAAAAGTGTATGCAACATTTGAAGGATTTGAAGAAGGAAGCACATGAATGGTTGAGGAATATACCAGCTGAACATTGGGCCAGATCTCATTTTTCTGGTAATTCTTTTTTTGTCTTTAAAAAGTAAAAATGGTTCAATAGCAGCCATGTATGTCATTTAAGTGTTTTATATGTTCGTGTTATAGGTAGAGCAGTTACAGATTTATTGATCAACAACATTTGTGAGGTCTTTAACGGTAAAATTGCTCCAGCAAGAGACAAGCCAGTCATCACACTTTTAGAGTACATCAGTGAATACTGCATGAAGAGAATAGTAGCTGTACAAGCTGTAATTGAGAAAACTGATGGTCCTCTAACCCCAACTGCAACTAAAATATTGGAAAAGATTAAGAGCGAGGCTGAAACGTTGCAGGTGATATGGAATGGAGGAGTTAAGTATCAGGTAACAGGGGCATGGGGTGATCAGTGTGTTGTGAATGTACAGGATAAGGTGTGTTCATGCAGGAAATGGGAATTGACCGGGATACCATGTAAGCATGCTGTTGCAGCCTTTTGGAATATGGGACTCAATGGCATTCAAGTTGGACCTCCAGAGTCGTGGGTGCATAGTTGTTATTGGTTGACCACATGGAAGGAAATATACTCCCACTTAGTAGAACCAGTTAGAGGAAGCAACTATTGGGAGAAGACCACCCATGCTACAGTGTTGTTGCCACCAAAGCATCATGTCCAGGTTGGAAGACCAAGGAAGAAGAGAAGAAAGTCTAAGTTTGAGGATGCTCCGACTGTGAATAATGGAAAACTGACCAAAAGGGGGAGAGTTATTACTTGCGGACTATGTGGTAACGCTGGACACAACAAGACTACATGCAAAGGACAAGGACAACCTCCTACAAAAGGTAGTAATTAGATTGTCAGACTTCAGTTTTTCACTGTTAAAAATTTAGGTCCTTTTTTGAACCTGTGTTGTTATGTAGGTTTGAAGAAAGCTGGAGCACGGCAACGTAAGGGTAAAGGGTCTGCTCAAGCTGTTCCTAGTCCAAATGTGCAAGGTGGAGATGTACCTTCTCAAGCTGGGCGTAGTTCAACAGTGCAGGGTGGAGATGTAGCTTCTCAAGCTGGCCCTAGTTCATCTGTGCAAGGAGTATCTGGTGCCTCTCAAGCTGGTCCTAGTTCAGCTGTGCAACGGGCATCTGGACATATAGCAACTCAAGGCAGCCAAGCAAATGACAGTCAATGGGCTATCCTTTAGCCATGTTTCAAATTCAGGACAAATTTCATGTTTAAATATTATGGTTGTTATATAAAGTATGTAATGAAAGTCCACATAAGTGGCAAACATCAAAGTCCACACCTGTGGCAATCATCTAAGTCCTTATATAGGCAGACATTCAAGTCCACATATGTGGCAATTTTCTAAGTCCTTTTATAGGCAAACTAATATAAGTCCACAAGTGTGGCAATTTTCCCCATATTGCTCTTATGATTGCATGTGTGTTGGTTAGTTCACTAAGTTTAGTTGTTTTGTGACTTGTTTGACTGCATTTTGTCAACGTGAATGACTTTGGTACAAGACTTATAGATATTTTCATTAAGTATAACCATCTGGTTTTGTTGGTTATAGTAAACATATTTTGTTCAAAAATGGGTAAGAATCACAATGTGCATGAACTTGGATATCTACAATGATCTTTGACTTGGTAAAGTCAAAAGCATCAAGAAAATGAATTGTTGTAACTCAAATGGGTCATTTTCAAAGGTTGTCCCTACCTATCCCAAACAGTGAAAGTCAAACGTGTGCCTACTTAACACGCCGCTATCTACCACACACTTCCATTTTAGGATGGTAACTCATCACTGAAAACACTTACTCATAATAGAAGCTCATTTTCTCCGCTAATATAACCATGAACATGACTGATTTTGACTTGACAACCCTCGTTCACTCATTTGTTGGACAGAACTTGTTCTTGGGCATCACCAGCCAGAGATTCTTCACGACATAAAGAGGTCACACGATTTGGAGAACTATTCAAAAAAGATTACTGCTAGGGTTGGTCCTATAAGGGAGGTTATAGCTGAACTTCGAAACGTGTCACGTTTGACAAATGCAAAGGACAAAACGAAGAAGCTTAGGAGACTACAGATTATTGATTTGCGTAAGGCAAGGGTGTTGTGAGAAGGGCAAAGCAAATGCGTGATGATATTCTAAAGAAGATAGAGTTTGCTGTGAGGGAGAGGTATCCGTGATGTGAGGGCCTTGTTTGATGTGCGTTAGGGTTGGTTTATTTTGTAAAATTATAGTTAAGGTTAATCAATGAAATGGATCTTATGATTCAAATTTTCTTTGTATTATGTGTTCAAATGGATCTTATGTGTTTCTGTATGTTTTAACTTTTTCATTGTATTTGATATGTATCACAAACATAAACATGTGTGGCAATTTTCCCCATATTGTTCTTATTATGTAATTGTCTGTTGATTAGTTCACTTAGACGGTCTTTGACTTGGTAAAGTCAAATGCAGCAAGCAAATGAATTGTGGTTACTCTGGTTATGATTACTCAATGAAATTGATCTTATGATTCAAATTTACTTTGTTTAATGTGTTTAGATGGATCTTATGTGTTCAAATATGTTTAAACTATCTCAGTGTCATTCATATGATTCACAAACATAAACATGAAAATCACATTAACGAATCAAAAAACTCAGACAGGTACATGAAAAAAGAAGATATGCACATAATGTTAGAAGGAAGTTTGTACTACCAGTACAAACATATAGGTACTGTTATGTATAAGAAAGTTAGTACTGGCAAGTCGATTAAATGATAGTGCAAGCAACCCAACCCAACCCAACCCCATTTATTACCCACCCAACCGTTCAACCACACATTTACGTCTCATTTAATCCCATCTCATTGAATACCAACACTACCGTTACACCACACACACATACACACATAAAATCAAGCTTATAAACTAACTTCCTCTTACACCAACATTTCCTATAACCTTAGTTCCAACACAATGAATACCAGAAGCAAAAAAGGTATTCTTATTCCCGTTTTCATATATCAATGGTCGTGTTCTGGTCCAAAAGTTCTAAATATGGGTGTATTTTTGTTACCAGTTGACTCTTTCTGAATCTATACCATTTATTTATTTTTATTTATTTATTTACTTTTTTTATTTTGTTTTTCTCTTTGTTTTTACTTAGTTGCAGAAAACACATCCAAGACGTCTGAGTATATCATTGGTCCTGCTGATCATCAATATGAACAGTTTTTAAAACTTAAAGCTGAAAAAGGTTCAAGCACCACTCCCACAACCTCTACTGAGTATGTCATTGGACCTGTTGATCCTGATTATGCCGTGTATTTAAAGCTTCAACTTCATGGTCCAAAAGGGTTAACCACCATTCCAACAAGCTCTCATTATGTAATTGGTACTGCTGATTCTGACTATGCCAAGTATTTAAAGCTTGAAGCTAAAAAAGGTTCAACCTCAACTCATGCAAAGAAGCCTTGAAGCCAGTCTAGAAAAAGAACTTGTATCAGTTATTTATGGCACTTAATGACAATAATTAGAATGGATGTTGTGATTCAGTTTTTCCTTATGTAATGTGGAATGGATATTTTGAATTGTGGAGTGTCTTTGATATGTATGACAAACATAAACAAGAAAATAACATTAATCAAACCATAGAGCACATACCAAGTCATGAAACATGGAAATAACCTAAAACAATATTAGTGGATTGGACATGCCCAAATCCATGTTAAAATGCTAATAGACCATAGTCATTCATTTATTTTTGCTGTTGTTACTCAAGCTTATTGGCTTATTCTGTTTCTTCTTTAGTGGTTGACATTGTTGAGTTGCATCTGCACCACTTCTAATACCAAGACCAATGACACCACCACTTACTTCATCCGCCTTTGCACAACCAGCTTTATGTAGTATAACAACACTTCCACCTGTGTAAGCATGCCTCCAACACTTGACATCCCCAACACAGATAAAGCATCTTTCATCCAACACCTCAACATGTGGACCATTACTCCCCGCACCACCCCTTGCAGTTTTGTTTCCACTTCTAATACTCAAACCAATGCAACCACCACTTCCTTCCTTTACCTGTGTATCATTGCCACTCATTTTGTGTCTATTTTAATTTTTAGTTCAAGTATGTGGTGTATATATGTGTTGGACAAAGTTGGAAGGGGGTTTTACTTCATTATCCTGGTTGCTAGGATAATTTACTTTGCTCTAAAGGTTGTGCCATAGTTGTCTAAAGGTTGCTAGCAAAATGTCTGTTTTGCCCTTGGTTATGCAAACACTATTTTCTTCTCATGTCTGCACACATGAAAAAGTAAAGTAATGTCATCAATGCTCATTTTGCATGCATGCATGAAGGGTACCCAAACACTATTTTTTTCTTCACGTGACTACTTTTGCATTATTGAAAGACTCACAAATCATAACTTATCCTCTATAAAAACCATACCCATCAACCAAGCTCGCACCACCCACTTGTTGCTACTGAAAGAATGAGTTCCAAGAACAAAGGTTCTTTCAAACACACACTGAATTGCAATATAATAGTCTCTTTCATTTTATTTATTTTTATTTTTAATACCTGATGAGGTGAAAAGTGTACCCATTTAGGGGGTCATTTAAGCCCTAATTCGAGTTAATATGATCAAATATTGCCATAAATCGTTCCTTTTGTCATTTTAGGTACTTTTGAGAAGAATTCTGGAAAACACATCATTTTGGACGTTTTTGAAGCATAAAGTGAAGAAAACGACAAAGTCTCAAAAGAATGCTGGAAATCCTTCCTGACGGCGTCAGAGTCACAAGGTGACACCGTCAGCCAACCAAGAAAAAGGATTGGAATCAGACTACACTAGACGCCCTAAGAAGAAAATGTGATGTTTACACCTGACGGCGTCAGGTGTTAACAATCCTAGGCCGTCAGGAGTTAAGTTAAAGAGAGACGGCCCAGAGCTATTATACAAGTGACGGCATCAGAAGTAGATCTAGGCCATCCGAGAACCCTAATGGCGGCGAGCTGACGGCGTCAGGATGTATAAGCTGACGCCGTCAGAGTGTATTTTCTATATATACTTTTCTGTTTTTCATTCATTGGTGTGCAACTTTTGGGAACAAAACCCTAGACGATTTTGACAGCTTTTTCAAGGGTTTTTCACCCTTGATTCTTCCATGTTCAATTAAAGATAAGTCTCCATTCAAATTAATGAATATGTCTATGTGTTGGTTAATTATATCTTATGCTTGTCTTTCAGTTAACATGCTAGGCTAGATTTATCTTGTGTTTGCTTAGATCTAATGAAACCTAACTATTAATTATTGGTTGTTGGTGTGTTATTAATTGTATTGGATGATTGTTTATCGATGTTAGGCTTAAGAAAACTGGCCAACCTCCTATATGGTAACGTGCTTGAACATCTTAAGAAACATGAACCAATGCGTACTAGGTTTTTATGGTTGTATTTAATGCATGAGCGAATTCTAATGATCCCATGTTAGGAGCTTCTAGCAGGCTCAACATAGGAGTGAAGTAGGAGCTTATAGAGTTGGGGAAGTACGTACGCCAGCCCACGAATGGTATTAAGGAATACACCCGTCATCCACGCAATTAATACATACTAATTAACCAGTAAAAGATAGTTAGGGAGTAAGGAAATCTAAGTAAACACACTTGTCTCCATATAAGTTTCACAATCTTTTATTTTCTTGTTATTTTATTTTAATTGCAATAGTAGTTTTTGGGTTAGTTGGCTAATTCCGCCCAATCCTTCAAACCCGAGATTTTACTTGCTTTCAAAAAATTATAAAAATACAAAAATAATCTTCCTTCACCCTTAGACCTATTAGAGTAGTTTTTCATACCTAACGAACACTATTCCCTGTGAGAGAACGATCAATCCCCCGTACTTACCACTACACTATACTACATCGGTCAGGTACACTGCCTGGTGGGATTGCAAGCTTCTCAAGATCCCTTGAGAGGTAAAACCTGTTGCGTGGTCGCAATCCCGCGCATCAAGTTTTTGGCGCCGCTGCCGGGGAATAGTTATTGCTTAGGTTGAATTTTTATTTTATTAGGTCTACTCACTAGATTCCTTTCTAGTGAGATTTTTATTTTATTTTTCTAGGATTTTCTTTAATCTATCTATTTTCTTCGTGTTTTTTTGTTCGTAACCATTACCATTCGTCATCATGGAAGGTGGTAATATCCTCGATCCCAACAACCCACCACAACCAAACCAACCTCCTAGAGCCCGTACTTTAGGAGAGTACTCCCGTCCTAGCCACCATGGCTATCGAAACACCATTGAGCTCACCCAAGGAGCCAATGTCACTCCCTTGCGATCCGACACCATCCGGTTGGTGCAAAGCGGATGCGCATTCCATGGACTTCATTCCGAAGATCCAAATCAACATCTCAAGGATTTCCTCAAAATCATAGATTCCATAGACCTTGATGTTGAAACTCGAGAGACTACCCGATTACGTCTCTTCCAATTCTCTCTGCGAGACCATGCTAGTCAGTGGCTAGAGCGTCTACCCGCAGGATCCATTACCTCTTGGGATGATCTCACAACTCGCTTCTTAGCTCAATTTTTCCCACCGGGAAGAATTACCAAGCTAAGAAATGATATCTTGGCGTTCCAACAACGTCAAGGAGAAACCCTCTACGAGGCATGGACTCGATTCAAGGACTTACTCCAAAAAGTCCCTCATCATGGCATAGACCTTTGGCTCCAAGTCCAAATATTCTATGACCATATCAATATCCCCACGAAGCAAACCATTGACCAAGCGGCCGGTGGCAAGCTACGTGATCTAAGTGCGGAACAATCATGGGATCTCCTAGAAGATCTTGCTCTCTATGACAACGAAAGTTGGAATGATCCCCGTGATCTGAATAAAACGGTCAAGGCAATATCTTTGCCTTCGAATAATTCAAGCACTTCCGACCGTAGGATCATAGAACTTGAAGACCAAGTCAAGTTTCTTATGAAATCCTACGAGGCTCCTAAACCTTCAAGCCAAGTGAACAAAATCACTTCTTCGTGCGAATTATGTAGTGGTCCCCACGACACTCGTGATTGCATGGAACTCCCTGAACAAGCTTTTGCGGACTACGCATCCTCGCGTACCGACGGAGCGGGAGACAAGTGGTACACTTTCAAACCCGAGCCAAACCCTTACGGTGACTCATACAACCCCTCATGGAGAAATCACCCAAACCTTAGGTGGAAGCAAAACCAAATGCACAACAAACCAACTCTTCCAACCCACCTAATCGTTTCCAATCAAACGGTTCCTACCCAAACCGTACTTTCAATAACAATCCTTCCAACAACAATGGTAGTACCAATAATTTTGAAGGATTGATGTCTAATTTTATGGCATCTCAAAAAGCTCGTCTAGCAAAGTTTGAAGTCGATTTCAAACAAAAGCAAAGCGAGATGACCAATAAAATTGACGCTTAGTTGAAAGTTCTCAATGACCGAGAGATGGGAGCCCTCCCGAGCGACACGGTCAAGAACCCGAAACTAAACGTTAACTCTATTTCTTTAGTTTCGTCCCCTAGTTCTTGCCCACAATACTATTCGGTCAACGCCATGAGCACGTGTTTCAAACAAACCCAAGTCCCTCAAAAAGACCATGAGAATAAAATATCCAACACTAAATTGGTCAACAACATAGTTGAAACACCTCCCACTCAAAACCTTGACGAAGAATTCAAGGNCCCGAGCGACACGGTCAAGAACCCGAAACTAAACGTTAACTCTATTTCTTTAGTTTCGTCCCCTAGTTCTTGCCCACAATACTATTCGGTCAACGCCATGAGCACGTGTTTCAAACAAACCCAAGTCCCTCAAAAAGACCATGAGAATAAAATATCCAACACTAAATTGGTCAACAACATAGTTGAAACACCTCCCACTCAATACCTTGACGAAGAATTCAAGGAGCTACACCTTGAACGTCCGGTTATTGATGTGTTAGAGCGAGCCCCCTACTATAACGCCCTCTTAGAAAGATATGAGAAGAAGCTCAAGTTAGGAGACAATGGGACCGCCTTCGTTCGGAACAAGCTACCTAAGAAATTAGACGACCCGGGCTTATTTGTCCTACCATGCAAGATCGGTAATTCGGAGGCTTATGATACATTAGCCGATCTTGGCTCAAGCCTTAACTTACTTCCACTACCTCTCTACACCGCCCTCAAACTAGGAAAGCTAGAAGAAACCGAGGTGATAATAGGTTTAGCGGATGGAAGTGTAGCATACCCGGTAAGAGTAGTAAAGGACGTGGTAGTTCACATAGGGAAGTTGACAATTCTAGCCGATTTCCACGTCCTCGACATGATTAGCGACCCTACATGCCCCTTGTTGATAGGAAGAGGATTTCTAGCCACCTCTAGTGCTATGATTGATTGTAAGGGATCCAAAATAGCGGTAGGAGAAGGAGAAACATGGTCGATATATGATGTTAAGAAACATGCCTATGACACTCTTGAGGAATCAACCGATGCTAATAGGAGGCCCTCTAGATACGGACCATGGTTAGAAGGAGACTTCATAGGACCCCAACGCCCATTCTACCTAGAAGAGGAATTTGTAAACTGATAGTGGCAGAATTAAGGGGTTAAGCTTTGAACCACGGATCGTTGTCCCAACGAGGGTTGAATTGATCTCGTCACTCAAGATCGTGAGAAATGTGAAGTGAATAAGGTTTAAAAGATGATTTTGGTTTGTTTATACTACAACGACAAATTAAAATGCAATTAAAGTAAAGGAAAGCAATGAAGCGACACAAAATAAGTGAACAAGTAAAGAAACATGAAATAAAGTGACTAAAAGAAAGCGGTAATTAAAGTGCGATAAGTAATTAAAACGATAAATGAATTTAAAAGACAATATGTTTGCGAAGCGACACGAATAAGTTCATTAAGTGTAAGCTAAAGGTTTGTGACGAGTTATTTTCCTTTCTCGAGATTAGTTGTCAATTAGTCTTTTAAAAAGATAATAACTCTAGACAAGTGATTTAATCGTTCTAGACTTTTGTTCTTCGAATAATCAAATCATAAGTCTAAATAATCTTGACGATTATTAATCCCAAACCTTTAATACTCGCACTTAACTCACAAACTCGAGTAACTAAGCAAACACGATTAAGACTACTCACGACTCATATTAAAGAACGTAAAGCGATAAAGATAAAATAAAAGACTTGAAAGCATTAAACGTAAATAAAGTTTAAGACTAAGAACAAAAAGACATAAGACTTAATTAGGTAAACGTAACTAAAATGATTTTAGAAAATTTCGACAGCATAACGTTTAGATTTAAAGAAATAAAAACCTCACTCGATGAAACGATGAGGGGAACTCGTGCCTAACTCGGCATATGAAAAACAAAGGACCAATCTTGAAAAACCAAAGACCAAACTTGCTAAATCTGAAACCCATACTCGCTAAATAAAAGGTCTTACTCGCTAAACTCCTAGAACCATACTCGCTAACAAAAAAAAAGAATCATACTCGCTACTATTTTGTTCATACTCGCTAAAAGAATGAAATGATACTCGCAAAAAAGAGAACCATACTCGCTACTATACGTGATACTCGCAATGAAAACTTCATACTCGCAAGAAAACCATGATACTCGCAATGAAGACTTCATACTCGCAATACTAGGAACCATACTCGCAATACTTGGAGACTGCCAAGTTCATACTCGCAAGAAAACCATGATACTCGCAAAAAAGATTTCATACTCGCAATTCCCTAATACCAAACTCGCAAAAATAATAAATGCAACCCAAACTCGCTAAACCCTAATAACATACTCGCAAAAACATAAAAAAAGAAGCTGGAACAATAAGACGCAAGGAAAATCAATTCTAAACTCCTAAGGACTTGTAAAAGCTTTGTAGAAAACAACTTTAGACAACAAATAAGCTTGACAATAAGCTAACGAAACCATAACAAGCCCTAACCCATAATTTCTAAACCATACGAAAAGAAAAACATGCAAAGGTGACAAACTTTTGTAAAAGATTTAGACAAATGTAAACAAAGATTAATAATACTCAAAGCTTGTAAAGATTAAAGAGGAAGATCAAGATAAAAGACAATAAGCTAGAAAGAAAAGTTTAAGACATGAAAATAAAACTTACACTAAATAAAACTAATTACCTACTCCTATGAGGACCAACCCTCTAAATCTAACCAACCCTCCTAATGAGGTCTAATCCTCTATTTATAGGCCAAGAGCTTCTAAAGTTTTAAAAATGTTGCAACTTAAGCCCTTGAACTTTTACAATTCATGAAAATGACACTAGAACTTCATTACAAACGTTACTAATAAACTAAATACTAAACGTAGAAGTCTTGTAACGTTGAGGATTTGAGTAGACGTGTATTTCAAAGGTCTTCAAAGATGTGCAAACAATCATTTTCTTGAGCTTTTAAGAAATAACTTTGTCGTCTTGGGCTTTTCTTAAGTAGATATCGTCATTGACTCGGCTTCTTGACTCTCTTTCACATCTCGTGCTCGTTTTAGGCTTTTTGGTTGACTTTTATGTCGTTTATGCAATATCCTTTCCCGCACAGTCACAAACACAAAAACACTATATCTTTGGCGTTTAACGTTAGTTTTTGGTCTTATTAACACTTAAACTAAGGTCAAAAGTATGTGTAAAATAGCACATACCATAAACCGAACACAAACGGTAGAACAACTTTTGGCTAGGGACACCGAGTTAGATCCCTTTGAAGATCCCCTAGTTTTTAGAAAGATGACCGACTTCCTAGGAGTCTTGCCAATTAACCTAGCCATGAATAAGTGGAAAAGCGAAGGCGATAAACATAAGTGGAATTGGGAAAAGCCACCTAAGGAAGGAGACAGATCATGGCACATAAAGATGACTCTATATGATCCGGATGGAGAGAAGTCTGAGAGGTCATATTTCACAAAACGCACCAATAGGACACTTCCAACCAAAATCAACCCCAAGGATGTCCTCGATGCGGAACTCACCTACGTAGGATAGGGTGACTTTGAGTCTAGCTACAAGACTCGTTAATAAAGAAAAGCACTTCTTGGGAGGCAACCCAAGCTTTTTGTGTTTAGTTGTTTGTTTGTTTGATTTTATTTGTTTCCGTATGTATGTTACTTTTCTTGTTATTGATTCATGCTTCAAAAACTAACTTGTGAAAATGCTTTATTTTGTTTTTAACTTCGTCTTAACTACATATAAAGGTATTTTGCAAAAGATAAGTGTAAGGGAAATCTAAATCGGTTTATAAGAACGAATGAACATGAATCATAACAATATAAATTAACATACATATTAGTACTTGTTTGAGTCAAATGCTTGTATCGAGTCATAATGATATTTTTGCAGGAATTCCAGGAAGTAAGGTATAGTTTTTCCAGAAATTTCCGGAAACTTAACATGAGAATTCCGTCAGATCATTTCTGACGGCGTCAGGCCTTACAACCTGACGACGTCAGGCAGTAATTTTCTGAATTTTTGAAAGTTTTGTTATTCTTCCGGAATCATAAAAAGTTTTGTTAATTCTCTAACTTATAATCTCCAGGAATTCTGCAAAAACATTCATTCCACAAGCATTATATCCTATTATAGATTATACCGCCGATTTTACGCGAGGTTCGCCTTCATTGTTTTTTTTTTCAGGTTAACAGGTTATTTTGGACAAGGAGATGATTTATGTTTCGGAATGGAAGCTTTGAGTGTTCATCTTTCTTGGAAGAAGATCTAACCATGTTACCTCACTATC